>JAXQQM020067653.1:0-72543 GCA_034641835.2 Pinus albicaulis
TGGTTTATTACCCAGATCTACCATGATCCACTGATCTTTATCCACTAGTAGATCCTCCAGCTTAAGCTTCCACAACTCAAAACTCTGACAATTAAATTTCTCGATCTCTATCTTCCCGCCGGTCGCCATCTTCTTTCATTGCAAGAATCAATCCCGCATATCTCCCACTAAACAGGGTCTACCTTAGGCCCGAGAAAAAAACCTCTCAGCAACAAAGGTGTCCCCTTAAAGCCGAAATAGCTTTGATACCAAATGTAGGTTTTAACCCTGTACAGAAATTATCTACAAATGAATCTTAAAAATATAAAATAAACAATAGTGAGATTATAAAACATAAAACATATATACATAGAGATTTTCCCCTGGATCCCAAATCGGGACAACCAACGTGATTTTTAATTATATTACTTTTAGTGTTACAACACACATATATATATATACATGTCGAAGCATACATAAACCCCAATCCAATAACCCTGGTTTAGAACATAACCATAGTTCTCTTGACTGGATCTACAAAATACCAGGGGCCAAAAACCATCATGCCCCAAAACCATGTGCAAACCTATGCACAAAACCATGGGCGAGTTCGCCCACCGAAAAATAAGGTCCAAAAGTCATAGTCATGGAAAGAATATAACACATACACAACAGAATCAACGAGACATTGCATCATCTAATGAATTAATGAATCCACTCTTTCTCATTCTCCTATGTATTCATGTCCACGTACACGAGTGCAAAAAAAATACATTTTAGAAATGAAAGTGTGTATTTTTGCAAATTGTTTCTAAAGAAAGGATGAATACTCATTTATATTGAGTGCATTGATTCTTATAATATTTTAATATTTTCACTACCACCAGAAGACTCCATTGCTTTAACTAGTGATGGATATGTTCATCAATAGACTCATGATGTACCAAATATCGCGGCTGGAGTATATAATGTGCCAGCTACCCCATTTTTTGGACATGGTCCTTGCATTCCACATGTTGATAAGTTGAGGCAGGTATCCATTGGGGCCGGTATGTGTGTTGGAATTACAGACGGTGGTCGAGTGCATACTTGGAGGAATGCGATGAAGGGTGGGCTTATAGGCATGGTAGTTCCAGAGAAGGAATCTTTGACACCACTCGCCCATGAGGAAATCCAAAAGGATATTGTGATTGTTAATCTAGGTTTGTACCTTGGTTTCTACAAATGACAATCTTTGTATTAGATTTATTGGTTTTGTATTTTTATTGGTTTATATTTTTAATTTCTATATACTTGATGTTATACTCTCCGAAGGAAGTGTAAATACTAATAGGTTTTTGCTTACCATTATCTTTGTGGGGTAGTAGATATGAAAGATGTTGGCTTCACTGAAACTGTGTTTTCTATGTACTAGGGGTTTAGATAACAAGAATATTCATTATGTTGCAGGTCTCGGGACTTCCATAAAAGTAATGTGTGTAGCAAGATCCTTGATAGTAGTTTTAAAGAAGAAAACCAGAGGTTAAATGGGACCAAAGAAGAAACCAGTGAAATCTAGCAGCAAATGAGGAATAGAAGTGCATTCTTGAATATTCAACTACAATTGCATTTGGTTACAACTCTATTAAGAATTTTATATGTGGATTATAATTTTTGTAAACCACTGTCATCAAATTATGGCTAATGTACAACTTTGTAAATGATATTCATCCTTATATTGTATTGATGAATTTTGAATTGATCTGCTCCTATTATGAAGCAATCGTAACAGGCTTCCTTGCAAGCATTTATAGGAAACATGCAGGTCCTTTTATCTGTTGCAAGATACTTGCAAAGAAAAGTTTTGCTTACAGTCTCTAAAGGGTGAAAGAATCATTTTATACAGCCTTTTGCACATTCTTGGTTGAATTTTGAAGGAATTTCAGATTTTGACATTAGCTACATGTAGAATGTGGAGCTTGTACCATGTTTAACTAATAAATCACTACCCAAATTTCCAAAATGAGGATGCTATTGAAATTTTAATGATGAATTGCAGTGGGTAAGACACACTTCTATGCTCCAGAATTTAAAGAGAATATTGTGGCTTCAAATGTGGGATGCAACCATTTAGATCTCATATAGAAACTTTGAAATATGGTCAGAATCTTGATAAACAATCATTTTTCAGAATCCTATGCCTCTTGAATTGTTTGTTGGTTTGTCCACAATATAGATTAGGTTTCTTTTGAATGGATTGGTTGACATTCTTTTCGAGATTCAAGGCTCTTTTGCAATTTATATTGCTTCTCTATGTGGTCTAACCAAATCATGGCTTTTGATTTGTGGTATGCAATTTTTATTGCTAAGGGAATGCTATGGTTGGTGAAGGCACTGAGGGGAAGATTAATAACCTTTAATTATGACCTCCTACACAAACTACCAAAGAGTATCTCTTGAATCATGAAGAAAATAAATAATTATAACTGAACACTCGACATATTCTTCTGCAAATTCTCAAAATTTTGTAACAGATATTGACAATCAATATTCCAAGCAAAAAATGTCTGGTAAGATGAAAAATATCTTTACCTCAATTTCTGATCCATCCTGGTCTCCAACTGCACCACCACTCAACATGGTCTTACGCTTATCTACCTTTGGCTTTGGAAGATATGTAACAGTAGCTACACAATTCAGCAAACAAAACATACATCATGCTTATTCTTTTCAATTCAATCCACAACAAAATCCTTCAAAGCATGCAATTGTAGCCCAAAAATATGCAAATTCTCAAGTGCAATCTGCATGCACATTCAAAATTACGGTGGCTTTTCCTAAAAGTATTAGATGGATCATACTTAGGATCACTAGGATCTGGAGCATATCCTGAATGAGCAAAGAAGACATGAGCATACACACTCCCATTATTCTTTACATCCTGGAAATAAATACAAAAGTTACACCATTATACTTCAATATGATAAAACCTATTCTAGCCTCCACCAAGTATGTCAACCAATCCAAGTGTTTTATATTAACAACTTATATGCCAACTGATATTCAAATCAAATAGTCCAAAATCTAATATGGTAGAAAGTAAGATAACATTACAAGTATTAACAGAAAAAAAGTTATATACCAAAACCAGAATTTACATTGAATTATCTCAAATACCTCTAAAGGATGGTAAACTATTCTATGTTTTCGAACATTGTTTGGGCCCCAGAATGCAAAAGGTACATTGGTTTCTTGCTAGAAAATAGATGCTTCATTGCTAAAATCATATAACCTTTCATTCTCAGAGAGATAGAGCCACATATCCTTAATCATTTACAAAATACAGAAAAATTAGGCTCAAGTTCACAAATTCATGACAACCACAATGTGAACCACATGATAGTACATAAAATAAGCCCCAATTAATGGCAGTTGGGTTTTAGCATTGTTACTAGGAAAATCTAAGAAGACACTCTCTATTGACAGTGACACTTTAATATAATAATAATAAACAAAGACTCAAATAGTGTTCCATTCCAGATAAATAATCTAGTTTTGCATATCTAAATGGAATTAATGTCCATTAAGTGTATCATCGTATATTCCCTCAATTGGCATAATAATAAATGTAGTTAGCATAAAAAGGCTTAGTTGTGTGCACAGTAAACATTTGAAGAGGTTTAGTTGCATCTGATAAATGTTGCAAAAGGCTTAGTTATATGTTCAGTGAATTGCAAGGAAGTTAGGTTTTATTTCATTTATATCTAAGCCTTAAGGATATTCATTCCCTCGCACAGGACTTTGGCATATTCCCCCTGGTAGATATATTATGCTAAGTTAACTTAGTAGCTAATCCATCTGCTTTTAATTTTGCACTACAATATCTTAGGAAATTCTATTAAATTTAATTCATAGAAGTCAAACCAGAATGGAACTGAAATTGGCCAAATCATTAAAAAATGGTCATAACCTATTTTAAGCAAGTTTCTGGAGTTAAGTTACTTCATTCTGACAAAAAATACAAAGTTGAAACATCTAGCAGAATCAGCAAAGCAAAGACCCTCACCCTATAAAATTTCTTGGTTGCGACATTTCTCTATCTAGAGAGATGAAATCAGTTAATGAGCCTGAAGAGATCTATATCTCCTTAACTTACAAAAAGTTTCTAGGATTTTTTTGCAACTTTCATGCATGCTAGACTATAGCATGCAACATAATAGCCCAATCCTCCAGTGGTATATTCCATTTTAGAATGTTGGCAAATTGATTACATTAATAACTATGCTATTATAATACTTGTAAAAAGAAAATTAAATATCAATATACATGTTTGTACAGGTCATAGATAATGCATACAATTCTAATCTGAAGTTTGCAAAAGTTGTAAGTGTCTCCTTGAAAAATCTGTATGAATAGGATACTCCAACTGATTATCTTCCCCCTTCAACCACATCATAGCAATTTCATCCTAGTGGTGAATGACCCCAAACACAAAGCAGACCAGGCATTTAGGGAACACCATGAACACCACCACAACTAACCTCATAGCCAACCCAATCAGACCCTGAATGGAAAGTTTCCAATGTTTTCTATGGTAATCTTAGATGCCAAACAACCACAATGATAGAAAATTTTGGATGGGAAGTTAATACTCCAAAACCCTACTGAGACCAAAGGCTGGGAAGGTATGTGACACAATAACAAAAACAATTATCCAGCTACTAGAAGAGCTTGGCTGCTACATGATATTCAACTCTATAATACTTTTTGGTACAATCTATCATGTTTGCAACTTTCCATTTCCATGATGGCATTATTGAATTTCAGATAACTGAGTTCCTTTATTTATGCCAGCTGGCACTACAATCTTTTTGCCTTAGATATAATTTGGAAATTAGTCTAATTGGACAAAAGATAACAAAGGAAATCCATCCTGGAGTGATTCAAAGGGATTTTTTATGTGTATGCAATCAAACTTTGATAACCATGGGAATTCATCGCATAAGGAAAAACCCACAAAAATATTGCAAAAGCACGTAAGTAGGCTTTTGATGTAAAAAAAATTCACAAAAGATCTTAGAGCACCACAATCATTAATAGATTTAAGTATGAGGTTATTAAGTCACAAAGCATCTAAGCATTGTGGTATACAATCTATTACATTTGTAGAAGGGAGGACACCAACCATGATGACATCCAAAAAAGCATTAGGAAGACCAACAACATCTAGAACCAAATAGCAAGTTGGATCTTTGTAAATAAGATCACTTGTGACTATAGTTGCAAGTGAAAAGACCCCACCACCAAAGTCCTTTAATCTTATGAATATAGTGCACAAGAAAAATAGCAAAGAACTCTCTTCAGATCACATAGTTGTGTAGTATTTCTAGGAGCATATGTGCCAAGAGATAGAGCCCAAGGCAAAGCCTTCATAATAAGTCTTCTATGATAAGGAAGCAATGTGTCAGGCTGAGAAATTTGCATTGCCTCTGACCTAGCAGCATTTTTCTGAGGAGACTTGCCCTTGGAACTTGATTGTGATTCTCCACTCTACTTCCTTTCTCCTCAAAATGGAAAACTTCAAACGTGCTATGGTGTTTTCCAAGGCTCCTAAACCCCTAAAGAAGGTTGTAGCAGGATTACTATAGTCCATAAAATCCTCAAGAACATGCACAATAGATGTTACCAAGTGTATATTTTGTGGATCCAAAACTTTGAGAAGAGGTAGCAAAGTTGGCATTAAACCCATATCCCATAATGCAGTGTAGCCAAAAGAATGAGAAACTAGAACTTTTGCAAGAGAAAGAAACGCTTCTACTAAATATATCGAACAATATGATGATTCACTAGAAACTTATTTCCATTGAGCTCAGGGGGATATTGGATATTGTTGATGCAATATTGAGTATAATTGAAAAGAGAAATATTATTACAAAGGCTTACCAAAACTCCACTCCCAGTCCTTCCAAATGGAGCTTACATTCCAATGTATTTTCATTAGATCTTGTTGTGGATTGAAAAATTCCATAGTTGAATCTTTATTAGGGCCGAGAAGGTCATTCTCTTGACACAAGCACTACTAATTCATCTAATATCAAGTAGTTGCATCTAACATGTCTCCCCAAAAGAGGATGCCTTTCTTGTTGAATGTGTGAGCTTGAAGGTGGGGCAACTATCAAAGGCAATCACCCCACGTCTCCAACTCCAAATGGAGTGTGTGAGAGATCCCAATTTGTCTTGTATGTTCCACCTAGCCAAGCCCACAATTGCTTTCCATGCTAACAAATTACTCTGGGAAATTTAAATAAGTGAGCTTGAGACCTGGAATTTGGTGTGTTATATATTCTGAACCCTAGCAACTGGCAAATTTAGTTTATAGTAAATTTCCTTACTGTAAACTAATTAAAGTTTCATCTTACTAAATAAAAAGTACTGTTTGGATTTAACAGGTAAATAAAATAAAATCAGTGCTAGAAAATTGGACAACAATCCCACACATGCATACACAAAAATCTGCAAATTAAATTTTGGTGTTCATTAAATAATATCTTATCATACAAGGGTTTCGTTACTATGAACATGGTCCTTTGTGGAAAATTACAATCTCCAACAACTATAGAAATTTATGAGCACTTGTGCAAGCTATACTACCCAAATTCTCCTAAGCACCCACATGACTTGCCATCTGCTCAACCTACAGTGTAGCCTTTCTGTCACCTATGCGGTTGTTTTCACCCTTGCCCACAACACATGCAACATTTTACTGTTTCCTGTGGCACGTGTGACTGCTCTGCTCACTTTGCACAACACATGCGGCCCTACTATAACACACATGCTATTTTGAACCCTCCACACAACTCATGTTTCTCTCTCAAGATGAGTATGTCCTCAATGTGCCACTGTTGTTGGCTGATCTACATAATTCTGCTATACAACCTTATTGTGAATGATCCTTGCTATAGAAATCACTCTACTACATATTTCAAACCATTTACACTTGGATGAAATTCCCTTTTCATCCAATCACATGTCTAGACGCTCAAATATGTTTAGAAGTTCCTGTCTAGTGCTACTATCATAAACACGGGGGGGGGGGGGATGAAGGAGATGATATCACATAAAGAAAAATCCCCCTGCACTTTCCCCATTTTTTGACATCATACTAGTAAAAACAGAACTTGCCATGGAGCATCACCTTTTATACCCCTTGGCACTCATATGGTAGCCAAAATAGACACTTGACTGGGAAGCTTAATCAAACCAAGCCCCCTGACATCCTTGGGGATAGTAACACATCCCAAGGGGCCAATGGAATACCCTTTTGTTTGATTGAGACCATGGTTACAATCTCAAAATCTTCTCTACTATTGATATCGGGCCTTGCTACGCAGCCAACAAGACATAGAATATATTTCCAATTCTAGTAGGATTGTGCAGCCATGGTCAACTTCCTCTTAAATGGAAGGTCCCGATGATACTAAATAGGAAGTTTCCATTGTAGTTGTTGAAGTCATAAATTCTATATGCATATTGGCAAAAGATCTGGACTAAAGGGAATACCCAATATCTAACAATCAACGAAGGTGGGGTAGATTTCCAAGCTAAGGGATTCTATTTAGGAAGAGAGTCCAACCCCAATAGGCTAAAAATACTTTTTTGGTCACTAAAAACATCACTTGATGCCAGGTTGATTATGTCTAACCAAGTGTGAGCAGCATCTTATCTAAGCACTATTTGGTATATAAAAGCTAATGTATTAGTGAACAATGTGTTCTCCATAGTCACACATCTAGGTCCAAACTCCACAAGAGTCAACATCTCAATAATGAAAGTCCAATCCACTCAGTCAAAAGCTTTGTCAAATGCAATTTCAAAGAAAAGGGGTTGCTGGCTAGTTTTTATGCACATTTGAAGGTTTTACATGTTGAAACCATGGTACTGAGATTACTTTTTTGTACAAAAAACATATGCTATCATTAGAAAACATTCCATGGCATTGCCTAGATCCTTAGAGTCTCTATTTTAGCCATGATCTTGTGTGCCACACTAAGAAATGTAATTCGATGCCAATCACCAATTCTATTTGTGGCTTCTTTTTTGGGAATGTGTTCACTAAATGACAAAAATTGCCACTAATCATGGCTCATGGCCTTGTAAAATTCACACAGAATGCCATCTAGATTCTATACCCAAATGCTTGTCATTCTTCATGTAGCTAAGTGCTGCAAAATCCTCCTCTTTTGAGAAGTCATCATTCTTCAACCTGCTCTAGTCACCAATAAAAACCTTATGAGGATTGACCCTACAATAACCATTTCTTGCAGCCACTACATGATCCATCACGGTATAAGGAGAAAAATATTTTGAAATTGTAATTTGAACAGACCTCTAATGTCGACTGGACTGTTGACAAAAGAACCATTTGCATGGAGCAATCCAAGATCCTATTCCTGTTCATTGCCACTTTTCTTTTCAAAAAGTCAAAATACAATTTTGAGCCCTCATCTCCCTTATGAATCCACTGCAACCTGAAACAAACTCAGGCACCCTTGGAAATATATTCCCCTCTACTTCACCTCCCTCTAAAACATTATGTCCTACCATGCATCTCACCATAGAGGGACATATTATGGAGATCCTCTTCAATAGAAACACACACTTGCTGAAGTCTACCTTGCTGCAACTCCCTTCCGCCTTTTATAGGCCATCATCCTACCCCAACCTCTCATGGATTTCACAATACAAAATCTTTGGTTATATATTATGATCTAAGTATATTGAACTGCATTTTTTACTATTTCTCTAATGGAAGTATGTAATGTCCCTAGGTAATTTTTGGCCTTGGTGTTCAATCCTTATCTAGGGTTTTCAACCAATCATGAAAATAATCATAAAAAAAGTTCACATTTATCAACTCATATAATGGTAAGTACCATTCTATATAATTCACTAATGATATAAGAGATATTTAACAGTCATATGTTTCTTTAGCAAACCACCATAAGTTAGCGTTAACTTCCTAATGAACAATAGACATATACAACCAATAATCCACCAATATAATTCTGACTGTAATGTCAATATTCAATAGATCAGTATTCCAACTGTAACCCACACTAGCACTATCCAAGTTTAGTTGGTAATATACTAATTAAAAACTCATTGTCTAAATGTGCTGCCTCCAAACTTGTTTGTTGTTAAGAAGAGCTTGTGACAACCCTTTCTTAGTGGAGTTTCCATCTGCGGTTGGAGTAGTCTCTTAACCTGGTCAAATCGTTGGTTAGATCTTATGAAAATCCCCTTTTGAACCAAATTTTACCTACGGTTGGAGAGTTGATCCTGTTACTATATCACGTCAACAAACTACAAGTTATAGAGGCCTGCTTTGGATGTTTCGTTATCCAAGACCTTGCCTGTAATTATTTGGGAGTGGTTTCAAAGTTTCATGTGATCACAGACCCTAGAAAGAGATATTTGTTGTGGCCATAAATACACTCAAGAGGAAGGCCACATACAGGTGATGCCCTAAATGCTTTAGACAAGGCCCTAAAAACCACCTAGTAACCTACTGAGCTCCTGTTTGGTTGAGAACAACCTTGCTACCTCATGTTTGGATTTAGTGCCTCAGAGAGGACCCCTTGCAGCCTTACCTTTCCTTAACAAATGGTTCTGAGCTTGGGTACACTATAGACATATCACAGAGATAATATCTTGCTGCCCAGAAAAAGTAATGGTGGCCAGGCATCCTATAGAAAGACCTCTGTTGTCTTGAATAGGACTTATTGACAAAGAATAACCACTGAGAATGCATTTCACTGCTTGCTAAAACGAATCATAGATGATCCAAGATATTATGTTGTAAGAGGTGTAAAGGAGAGAGGGGGATTAGCTAGGGTGGGATCACGTCCACCAAAACTAATTAAGAGAAGAAAGTGGTCTTAAAACTCTAACAAATCTAGCTCCAAGAAAACAAAGATAGTCCATTCCAAATAAATGATGAGAAAATGACTCTATCTCTTTATTTATATTTTCCTCATAGGGACCTCTCTTCCTAATTTAATGTGAGGGCTTACAAGTGTAGCCCCCAATTCTGCCTTTTTTCTCCAGCTACCCCAAATTTACCCAATGTTTCCTCAAAACATTGGATAATGGGTTTCCCCTTTTATCAATGGCTATAGCCTATGGGGTGGGATATGCTACTTTGTCCTCCCTTGGGCACTTAGTCGATAGGGAACATTTTAAAGTAGGGTAGGAAAAGGGTATAAACTTTATTTCCTTGACACATCTATACTTAGATAAGTGGGAAGGCTTGGCCTGTTCGATATGTGTGCACATAGAACTGACATTGTTGTAAAAATAATCATTAGTCATGTGTTGCAATGCAAAATTAATCATTATTAGATACTTGCATCACACCATGCTCCAAATGTGTATACATAAGTGGCAAGCATGGCCCTTATTATATTTTCCATATAGTCAAGTGTGTTTGAAGCCTTTAAGATCTTTGCTCATGCATTCTCAAGCAGATATGGGGAAACTATTAGTTAGTATCTTCGTAGTTGCAGTGACACCATATGATTATCAACAAGTATGGAACTTGTTTGTCTAATTAATTTGGCCTTTCTCAACATATTAAGGACAACTTTGGAAATTTCCTTTCTTTATGGGGAAACCATTGTGAAAGAGAGCTTTTTCATGTGTATGACTATTTGTGGGACAAGAACACAGGTAAGTGATTGTCATGGCAAGCTCTTGTCATTCTAAAATACTTCAAGAAATTGATTGATTCTACTGCAATATATTGATGATTCCCATAGAATGTTTGTTCAAGCTAAGTAAATAATCTGGATAGTCTTGACTCCATTTGAAAGGATTGGAAATGGTCTCATGAGATACCATTTAAGGGCACTATTGAACCAAGGAATTCTATGACAAGATCTAAAAAATCATTTAGTGGAAAGTCATCTCAACAGGGAGTGGAATGTTTGAGACCATGAGTCAAGATGGTCCTAGAAGTGTCATGATATTGGAAATCCCATTCGTATTTGAAAACATAAGTACTTAGATTGTTGGTTCTTCACAATATTTTGGTGATAAAGGATCAATTGCATTTCATTTGTCTAACAAGTGTTTATTGTATGGCATGTTGCAACTTTGAATCTATCTTTCAAGGCCATTAATATTAATCTCTGTTTTAATCTTTAATTTTTTTGTTTCTTGTGTTCATTGGAATAATGCTCTATTTGGGGGAAAAAGGATTCGAGAAGCATGTAGAACTGTGGGATGTTATCTCTCTAACAATCCCTTCCTACTTATTGAAGTGACAGAGTTGGGCAACATTTCATGAGATGAACACTTTGTTGAATTTGGAAGAAATTTTTGTATTTACTATTTAGATCAAGTTTGACTATGTAATTCTTGTACACATTGCCATTTTTAGGTAATATGTGGGAAGTCTTTAAGTTGGGGTCCAGGAGTGTTAGCTGTTATTTCTTTTGTAGGCAAGCAACTCTTATTTGACTACTTTTTGGCTCCTGGATGTAAAAACTGTAATTTTTAATGCAATATCTATGCCATTTTCCCCTAAACTATTGTTTTTTAATTGCATGTCCCCTATTTATATATATTTAACAACGAATGTTGTGGTACTAATTACTATGTAAGTGAAACCCTCATTGAAGGGTTTGATAAAAAAGGTATGTATTCATGATCCTTTTTCTTTTCTTCACTTTCGTGTTATATTTTATCATCATTTGAAGTGATAAATAATTTTCAACTTGCTCGAAAAAAATAAAAATAAAAATAAAAATAAAAATAAAATAAAATAAAATAAAAAATTGGGCTTTGACCTTATGGGGATTTGACCCCAATTGTAGAGTAACTAATTGTATTATCATTAATCTTACTCATCTACTCTCAATGATGGGATGTTTTTTGTTATTATCTATTCATTACCCTGGCTTCTCTACCCATAGATCCAACACTTTAAAGTGCCTCTACACTTGTGGGTGGCCCCCAAGGGGCGGTTTAACTTATTATTTTCCACATATTCTTGCATTTCTTAGCTCTAGAGGTGCATAAAAACAAGTTACTTTATCATCTACAAACATTTACTAAAATATATAGCAAGTTATTCAACTCCCAATTGGTAAGGGCTCCTATCACTCAACTTGGTGCTATTCTAAGAGTTATGTCTAGTATTTTGAGTGTCTTTATGCTTGCTGATTTGCATTTTTCTGTAGACATATTTCATTTCCAGATTGCCTCTCATGAAGACCTTGACAAGACCACTATTTTGGGTAGTAAAACCACCAACTGATTTGGACAAGACCTACCCACTTATGATCCAAACAAATCCATTTGAAACTAGGCCACTCATAGAGCACCAAAATGCATAAAAACCAAAAACAAAATAACATAAATATGCACTCCTCTCTTAAAGCCTAATCCTCAAAATTCTCAATCTCGAATTGGATCTGCAATCGCCAGAAAAATACTAGAATGTATAAAACCAATGGAAGGCTTTAACTCTATCCTTTCTCATAGTTGGACAATAACTAGCATGGAAGTTGGGTTCAAGCCCATGAGTCAAAATTGGCACAGATGCAATAGTTGGTTGTGGGGACAATGTCTTCCTACCAGAGACATTGTTCAAATTCTAGAGACATGCCAATGCACACTTAATAGAAATGTTGATGTCAATTGAATGACAATTTGGAGATAGGGATGGGTCCAAGCACATGATTTTGGACATGAATCAAAGAAAGGACCACATTTGTTTAAGTGAATACAATGATGATATTTCTTGGTCCTATAACACCACAAGTGGGAATTATTTAACTAAGTTGGGGTATTATCTTGCAAAACCTAGAAATATCAACAAATAAATGGTGGTTCAAGAAGTTGTGGACGAAGGGAATTTCTTCCTCATTTTCTTTCTACTAATTACTCATCCCAACAATATTGGGTAGACCGTATAACAAAGAATAAGCCAATTCCATATCCTCTACCCATTGTGGGAAGAAGAAATATGGCACCTATCATAGGAAGCTTGCCCATTCCAATGAGAAATGTCAAAAATTTAGGCCAAAAGAGATCCAAAAGGAAAAATAATTCCTTTATAAGAATTATTGAGAGGTTGATGTCAACAATCCCAGCTACATTGACCCAAACTTGATGCTAATGTACAAATATTTCCTTTCCAGCAACAAGGAATCTCATTGTACATAGAATTGTCAAATCAAGCACAAACTAACATATATGGTCATTGATAATGGCAACCAAAATAACCTTTTCTTTCTTCAATTGGAAAAGGAACTTAAGTTACCAACCTCAACTCATCCCAAATCACATTGTCTTGGATGGGTCAAAGATGCACATTAGCATGTGCTAATCATTTGACAATAGATCAAACTATTACTAAAATATGGCTAGTTTTTTCCCAATATCTTATATGTTCTTACAAATAAATATGAGAATACTTATGAAAATAAGATGATGATAACAAGTTTAACTAATTGCATAATTGTAAGTAATACAAGTGGCATTTAAAAAAATAAAAGGAAGACTACAAAAGAGGAATGCCACAAATGCAGATATATTGTAGTACATAAAATAAAAAAATTAGTGAAGTCAATTGACAGAGAAATCAATGGTGCCATTGGTGGTTATTTGTATCCTAAATACTGGAGTTACAATTAGATGTTTACAAATGCACCACGATATATTCCCACTTGCCACTTGTCACCTAGTACTATTCTCACCTCTTCCTCCTTGCTTACAAGGAATTGTTCCCTAAATTAGCAAAATGGAAACCAGTATGTCTTCCCTCACAAGGAAGCCACATGTTTTCCATTGAAATGTGTGGTTGTGATATTTCTTTGGGTGATGAATGGGGAAGAACACTAGGACCTATCACCATGGATTTCTTGGAGTTCTACATGATTTTTCAAGAGAATGGAAATTCATACATGCTCAAAGTTCCGAAGCAATCATTAGAGAAATAATCAACTACCATTCTATGGAAAAGCTTCTGAAAAAGGACCATTGTTTGAAAATGAGGTATATGTGACATATTGGTTTCCATTTTTCTAATTAACTAGGTGAAAGACTTGACTATTTTCTGTACTTTCTCATGGCTGACATGCTATATGTATTTTTCATGGGAGTCGAGACCATTGGTTCCATCAAAGAGGTTAGCCAAATTTTAGCCCAACATAATCAGTGTACCAAAAGAAATTTGTTAAGAGGGGCCACAAGTAATGGTATGAGATGGTCCACAAAAATAGAAAAATTAGTTACTGTAAAGTGATACCCCAACAATGAATGTTGCACAAGGATTTTAGTCATTGATTTCTCTATAATAAATTAGAATGGGATTGATTGTCCCTTCTTATTCTGGATTACACATATGAAATGAAAGTGCTTTTGGATGCCTTTCTAGAAATTTGTGGGAAATGATCTAGCTTAGTAGTCAAGAGGGTAGGTAGAGCCCTCTTCTGTAGGCTCGAAAGGGAAGGAGCAATTTCCATAGTCATGGTCACACCGAACAAAAATGTTTGGCAGGTAATGAGCAATTCAAATCCTAGCAATAAGTAGCCAGCCAGTAACAAACAAAGAAAGTAATGATGTCGTAATGAATGAAAAGCCAACAAGTAGTAATTGCATAATATTAGCTTATCCCCCCTTAGCAATGTTCGAATGCCATTCTTCAAGAAGATAATTTCACTTTCAAATATAAGTTGGGGATTCAAAGTTGTGCTAGCCTTTATGTTGTCTCACTTTCGGGTGATCATTCAATACGATAAGCATTCAACTCTTCTATCTATCAAGCAATTATCCGCTCTTGTGAGATTATATTTGGAGATGGATTACCGGGAAAAGAAGTGGGAAAGATTCATTCCAAAATAGTCAATTCATTCTTCTTCCCACAATGTTCCTACTATTAATTAAAGAGGAAAGTAAGAGCCTTGACTCAATCAATAAACCTATCCCTATTATGAAGTTGAGTAATGCTCTCTCCCCAAGGGATATCCTGGAGGTCATTATAGCACTCGACCTATTGATGGGTGTAGGGAGGAAAATTATTCGATGGATAGGTCATTATTGATGGTTGGCAAGCAAGGATAAAAGTATGCTCAAATGAGATGTATGTTGATTTCATTATTATGCACATCATTACAATGTCAGGAGATTAGTGTGAAAGATGAGAGAGAGGCCAGTTATCTATCTATCATGAAGGAATAGAGTTATGTTGATTTCGTTATTACGTAAATAATGATATAATCATGAGATTAGTGCGAAATAAGGGAGAGGCCAATTATCTATCTATCATGAGTAGTGAAAGAAGAAAGGGATAGGAGTGTATAGAGCCTGACCGATCACCCCTATATACAGAGTAAGCAATCAAAATAGGATAAAGGAGTGAAATTCCCATACTATTATTATTGAATCCTCACCCTCTTGATTATTTCAGAATCGTACATTCGTTATCCATTTGGATGTGTTCCCTTTCTACATAATAACTCGCATGTCGCAAGAAGGGATAAGAGCAGGCAGAAGCTCCGTCAAATAAGAGGGTACACTGTTTCCTGATATAGAAACATGATTTCAATTCCTCCTCTAAAAATACAATCTGCCAAGTAATTTTATTTATAGTATCTATACATAATCGTGACTCACCATTCAAGTAAATGGGACGTGACTCACTTTGGTCCCACTTGGATTGATCAGTTGGAAAAACACTAAACTGATCCGACCAATTTAGATCCATCAAAGGAATATTACATCTTGAATTTATCTAACCAATCTATTTATGTTCAAACTCATACCAGCTTCTCCTCATAGCATAACCAACCTTATGCCCATTGCAATACATGGTCCATCTTGGTTCCTGAAACAACTTTTCCCTATTCATTGTTCTCTCAAATTCCAGAGTTATTCTCACCAATCCAGAAGCCATTTCCTTTACCAGAGAATTTGTCAAAGTCGCAAGTTCTAGAAGCATCACAAGGTTGGGCCTCAGATCTTCCTGTACTGCGAAATTCACACGCCATATTATATAACTGAAAATGGTTCCAGTCACACGGCCTCCAAGAGAGGCACTGGGCTCCTTATGGTGATCAGAATTCATATTGGAACGAGAAGCGTAACCTGAAACAAGGACTGAATTAATATCCCTAATTACATAGCGTGCAATGTTGACAGCCAAATTCTTCATTTTATTGGATTGAGCATACCCATTAGGGGGTTTCTTAGAGAATTTATCTGCATGCCTATGATATGCTCGGAGTGCTCCCACTGAAAGGTGATTTATCGCATTAAGCTTGCAACTTAAGAACAAACATTGGTTGTGTCTGGATAAGGAAATCCACTAATAAATAATGGTTAGGGAGTGGGATCTGAAGTAAGGATGAGAGAACGTGAACGAACCGAGTATAGACTAAAATAAAGAAAACTCTCCTTCCTATATAGTGTCAGTAGATTCTGTTGAATCTCAAGCATTGCTAAAATCACAACCTATTGCATTTTTATTTTATTTTATTTTGTGCATCAAATTGATTGAATTTCATTGCTGAATTTCAATTTCTTGCTCGGTTTTCCCATTATCAGTGGCAACAAATGCCATCCAATAACATTCATACAATTCTACAACTTGTTGAACTCCTAAACCAAAAGAAGAGAAAAAGAATATCACGAAAATGCAACCCTTAAAAATTCTCATACAAATAGGTAAATAAAGATAGTTTGCTGGAAAAGTTGGTCATCTTGCTCATGAGACCCTGCCCTCCCCCCCCACCAGTTTTGGCCATTATTCATGACTCAGTAAATAGTGTGCTCTTAAAGTAAGAGCATAAGCATTAAATTAGTGTGATATTTGACTTTTTTTAGAGTTAAAATTAACATATTGTTATGTGAAAATTGACATTAGGCTTATTTCCCATTGTAACACTCACTACGGACTTGCGTAGTAGAAACATTGCTAATAGGTCCACAGAAGTTGACCCAACAATTCTTGAACCAGGCCACTCTGTCAAACTAAATTTGTGTCCACTGACCTATTGTGCCAACTAACTCTAGGAATTCCCAAGGAAGCTCCCCTATTGTACCAACTCCAGGAATTCCCATGGAAGCTCCCCGCAAAGGGGTTGGTGGAGACATGGGCCATAAAAACTGATTATTCCTTGGAGGCACATATTTTTGAGTAGCTCCCACACTCGGTTGTATCGTGGGACCTCTAATGCTCGTTGAGGGAAGAACAGGAGATGGTGTAGCTACAAGGGGCGTGAAATTTGTGATGCAATAATTTGAGATGTTGTTGTTCCAAACAAACTCACCCTCGCAATATCTTGTGTCAACTCATGACCACTCTGTGCTACTGTTACTAGCTTTAAATCATTGTAAAACTGTGCCCTTCCAAGGAAGCTCATGCCATTATAATAAGCATTCATCCATATCTGAAGAGTGCATAGAAATAATGATTATATAATGAAAAAGGTAGTAATATCAGCCAACTTTAGATTCAGCTATGCGCATTTCTAGCACAATTGTGGCAGTCAACAAATCTCACTCTTTCTCAAGGTCATATTCTAAGATCTTAAGCTAAGGTCCAAAAATCACACCAATATAATTCTATGCAATCAAAGCATCCTTGAAAAAAGAGAATTTAAACCCTATAAACAAAATTAATTGAAAAATTTAGCATCAAATGTTTCATTAGTTCTGACCGTAATTGTGTTATTGTGCAGTTGCAAATAGCGAAGTCTACTGAGTTAGTGATCTCATAATTTTTATACTAATGGGCTACGTAATATTGGATTTATAGTATAAAGCTATAAGTGATTGAATCATATGATATATCCAGCCGAAAGAAGGCCCAGATAGTTCACTCAAGGGGACAAGGACAAACAACATTATGCTTTGACAGTTTTTTAAATCCTTCAATCTAGATTATAAGAAAGCGAATTAAACCAACTACACAATCAGAAACGTTGTTCTTGTTTGGCATGCTACCAAACTACTATAAGAGTATGCTACCAAATTACTATAAGATTTTAGCCTATATTTAATAGAAATTTCATTGCCAACAAAGTAGTTGTGCAGCTAGTGCATTTGAATGTAAATTCCTGAAATACTAACACGGATATCTTAGTTTCAAGTCGAATCAGATTTTTGGGGGAAATCTTAATAAGTGGGTAGAATATTTGAAGCAATCAAATTCGAGAAAGGCATTAAAGAAGAGAAAATGTATATGTGAAAGTATTTTCTTGAGTAAATTAGCCCCTAGAAAGATGACAAAGGCTTAGGAACCACTTACCCTACCATTGTGATCCAAATATACCCTACGAAAATAGGTGTCGAACAAATCAATGTTTTGTAGGGAAAGCTATTGAAGAGATCCTCATCGATCCGCCTATCCCTTAACGTATCCAAATTAAACGCTGAAACCCATACTGTCAGTGAATCACTACAACATTTCCTCCTATGAAAACATAGAACAAATTTGCAGCTAAGGCGTCGGAGTTCAATTGATTCGAAGAACATGAATCGATCTAGAAATCCTAAAGATTCATCTAGCCACCTGTACCTGTTTCCAAATATTCTCAGGGCAGATTGGAGATCGATCTTGATGCGGAGCCATGCAAAACTATTGGTCTGGCCTTTCCCAATTGTGTTTATGTCAACCTAGTGCTACTTTGTTTTTTGGTGGGAATTAGCGCATTGTAAAAGATGTTTGAGAACACACTCAATTTTGAAGAATGTTTTGAATTATGGGATGGAAATATTTGAATATTTTTTACATTTGCATTGCCAACATTTGGTTTCTTTTTCTTTATTTTAATTTTAATTTTTTTAATGAAATATAATTTGTTTTTAAGTAATTTTGGAAAATAATATTATTGAATTTAATTTATTCACAAATTTAAAGTAATTTTATTTTTCATTTATAAAGGAAGTTGTTTATTTTATTAACAAAAGTATATTAATATGGCGGAAGGAATAGCTAAATTATTTTAGCTTAAAATTGTTATTTTGAATTTTTTTTGTTTTTGTTATCAATAAAAAGATCTTTCATTTAAAAATTTATGTGGATTGAATATGCATTGTATAATGGTCGATTCACAAGTATTTTGTATAGGTTTTGAATTTGAGCTACTAGCACAATAGGTTATTGGTATTAAAGGAAAGTTCCATTATTTCACTTTCCAACATATTTACAAGAAATGTAATACAAGGGTGGACTCCATATCTAAAAGAACCCTTACCTCATCTTCTAGAATCGGCAGTCCACTAATTTAATCGTCGAAACAGAGAATATTTTTTTTGGTTAATTTTAACGAAAATATGATAAAGATTTTTAATAACTTGGGTTTAGGTTGTTTAATCTGTAGAATTCAAGTGCTCCTTGGGTTTTTCAAGTTGCTAAATCCATTTATGCATTCAAAAATGTATTTTAAACAACAAAAATCATAATCTTGCTCGAGATCATATAGTCAGATTCCAGTGAAAAGGTAATTTCGTCTATAAGTTGGACTACGCCAATTATAATTTTATATGTAACTCATAAAGTTTTTTCATAGGTGTGAAATTTTTTAAAAGTTTTAGCCTAACTATAACCGAAGTAAAACCATATGTGGCAGTTGAAGTCAAATCATAGAGGATTGTTACCCATCCTCTCTTTTCATGTAATTTATATCAATTGTGGTTCACATTATCTTTCATCGTGTGGAGACCTCTAATGAAACCGATGCTACCAGGTCACACTAATTTTATGCCTTCACATAAGATTTTCAAATTTTCGCGAATAATGAATATGCTAAATGGTCATAAAGAGCACATTTAACCATGTTTGAGGGTACATGTTATACGTATCATAATGTATATGAAGGGGAAAATGGTTTTTGGTGCTAGTGATCTAGTCGCACAAAAGACCCCATAAATTTTCACTTTCGGATATCCCCAAGATTCAATAAGTAATCCAAAGTGAGAGGATTCATTGTTAAGGTGACAGTAGAAACAACCCTTTAGTGTTAAATTTTAGAGACAAAAGGGTATTCAAAATTTTAACATTGTAGATGGATTCAAAGACCCTTGTAGTGAAATGTAACACTTCAGTATCAAAATTGCAATTTTCCATTTCCGGAGTGACACAATTACAAATTACTAGCATAAATAACCAATTCATATACTTTTCTTACTTGTTATTTGGTGATAGTTTTATTCTTGGACTATAATAGTCATTTATGTTAATCACTATTAATTTTTTCACTTATTATCTAGTCATATATTTTAGTCATAAACTAAATTAGTCATTTAAGTTAGTCATTTTTAGTTTAGTCACTTATTATATAGTCATATATTTTATCGCTAGACTAAATTAGTCATTTAAGTTAGTTATTTTTAGTTTGGTCACTTAAAATTGATCAAATTTAGTAGTAATTCACTTGAAATAATTGCGGTGACTAACTTTTTTAGTCACCTAGTCACTAATTTCATCATTTTCTACTAGTGCTCGGTCAAAGGTATCAAAACATTTTGGTTTCTCAATTTACACCTCTTCCTTAATAACTCAATTGAGGAATGTTGTCTTTACATCCATTTGGTGGATCTTAAACCCCATCTGCATTAAAAAATAAAGTATAGATCTAATGGATGAATACATTTTGACTAGTGAAATTTTTTCCTTATAGTCAATTCCCTCAACTTAAGAGAATCCCTTGGCCACAAATTTGGCCTTATACTTCTCTATGCTTTTGTCTATTGTATGATTTACCTTGTAAAGTGATTAGGAGTTCATATTTTTTTCTCAAATTTTATAGTTACAGGATTGTGTTGAAACTAGGATGGTTTCGTAGATGTCGTCTTCCTGATTCCGGCGTCGTGAACGGTTCGAAAAACCGATGTCCTATGAGGGAGATATCGTGTTCTGATTGAAATGCAAAATAGGTAAAATTGCAACAGGTTTGACTAGGATGCACAGTTAGCAGGGTGGAGGTATAGTCAACAAAAGGGAATATTATAAGGAATATTCCTTTCCTCATAACCAACTCGAGGTTGACAAGTGGAGACCTTCTATTGGTATAATGATTTTGTACGTTGTTATGAGGGCCAATTATAGGGTGACACGTGGTTGGCCCTGAGGCCACCACATGTCCCTGAGATTGCATGTTAAAATTTTGGTGAGGTCCATAGGGCTCAACCCCGCGACCTCCAGTAGGGTACGCACAAGTCTCTACCACCCAAGCCACACGATGGTTCTTAACAATCATTGAACGCGGCTTATATTTAAGTTTTGTTGCAAACATGTTTGGGCGTGCCAGCGGTCCCACGTGGTGTGTTCACATGACATTACAACAAACTCCAACCGATGGTGTAGAAATTTGCTGAATAATGATAATTATCCACCGAGATTATCCTGATCACATATCAATTCGAATTCATATGCAACACATAATCTCTTCCACTCAGATCATCACACATGCGGAAATAAAACAAGCGATAGCACATCAAATCATCATACACATTAACACGGTATGTATGGGGAAAGCTTATAGCTGAAAACCCCGCAGCTATTGTGTATATTATAATGGAGAAAACATGTAACAAACTCAGTACAATACTCCTCACAAGTACTCGGTACTATCTCATGAAGTTACACACAAACTAGCTTGGTTTTGAACAAGTCACAGGTTCAAAACACATCCACTAATTGCCTGCCTCTATTGCGCAATCAAGGCTGGTCTAATGAGAGATCCAAGGTTCGAATCTCCTTGGCTTGACAGCACAATCATCATTGGAAATTTCCTCCAAGTGTGGTGCAAATCTCATGCACAACTGATGTCACAACTGATAGCTGTACTCACCCTTTCATCTACCTCTTCCACTGGTCTCCACTGAACTGTCCATGCATTGTAGTGAACTGATGTGTTCTTGAGTTGAATAATGAGTTACTAATTAATGAATTAAATAATATTTAATTCACTCCACTCATTACTAGTTGATTAGATAGTTAAACTAATCTCAACCAGTTCAACTAAGTTAAACCGAACACAACTCCACTAGCTGTCTCATTAACTCCACCAAACTTCTGCCACTGAAGTCCTAACTGAAGTCAACCATGCATGAGCTCACCAAACCCTAGGAATAGTGTAATTCCTTTTTTAGATGCATGAGCCACTTCCAAGGCTCGAACTGAAGTGCTCCAAGAGAGTAAACTGAAGTTTAGAGTCCAAATATTATTAAGGGTAAATAATATTTGACTTCCCTATTTTTAGGATAGGCAGTCTAAAAATAGACTTCGACCTATATGTCTAAAAATATATGTCCATCTATTTTTACCAACATGACCAATACTCCAAGAATAACATACTGCAACCCCTGGACCATGCTCCATATGTCTAAAAATAGACATAGTCTAAAAATAGACTTTGCGCCAAAATTTGCTTGCGGGCCCACTTAGTGAAGGCGACTTCATTTCACTAAGCTCCATCATCTTGCTGCATTTTCAACACTCCCTCTCAGCAAGATATGGATTAGCTGCAACCACTATCCTGCCTCTGTGGAATTTGAACTTGCTCCTAGTGAGCGCCTTCGTCAAGATGTCGGCATCCTGATCCTCCGTGGGAACATATGAAAGCATCATGATTCTCCGCGGAACACAATCTCTGATATGATGAAACCTGATGTCGATGTGTTTGGATCTATCATGAAATACTGGATTAGTCGAGAGTTTAATGCAACTCTGGTTATCACAGTAAATCACTGTAGGCTCCAAATGCAACCCGAACAATCCAAAGAGGATCTTCCTCATCCAAATAGCCTCACATGCAGCCAAGCTTGCTGCCATGTACTCAGCCTCTGCTGAACTGAGTGCCACTGATCTCTGCTTCCTGCTGTACCAGGAAACTGCTATTGACCCAATGCTGAAAACTCCTCCAGATGTGCTCTTCCGGTCCGTTGGGCTCCCTGCCCAATCTGCATCAGTGAAGCCAGAAAGCTTCGCTCCATCCTCCTGTCTATACCATAGACCATATCTCAATGTGCCACTAATATAACGCAATACATGCTTGCCTGCCTTCCAAAAGAGCTTGGTAGGCTTAACCATAGCTTGCGAAAAAGCTTCGCTCCATCCTCCTGTCTGTACCATAGACCATATCTCAATGTGCCACTAATATAACGCAATACATGCTTGCCTGCCTTCCAAAAGAGCTTGGTAGGCTTAACCATAGCTTGCGAAAACTGGTTAACAACATAGCATATATTGGGTCGTGTATTGACCAGATACATAAGCGACCCCACCAATTTTCGATAGACAGTGGCATCCACTACCTACGCTGAAGTAGCATCCTCCTTCCTCCAACCACCAGGAAGAGGAGTGTCAACAGGCTTGCAGCCATGCATATTGAACCTCTCCAGAATCTCCTGGGCATACTTGCCCTGAGAAACAAACAGTCCTCCACTGCGCTGCCAAATCTCCAATCCCAGGAAATAATGAAGGAGGCCCAAGTCCTTCATCTCGAACTCTCGTGCAAGATCCTCCTTGCATGAAAGTATCAACTGCTCATCACCCATCAAAATCAGATCATCTACATACAATACGATGATCAACAACTTCCCCTCCACCACAATCTGGTACAGGTTAGGATCCGCCTCACTCTTGGAGAATCCAAGCCCAGTGAAATAGATGTCTATGCGAGTGTACCAAGCACGAGGTGCTTGCTTCAGCCTGTACAGTGCTCTCTTGAGTCGGCACACATGCGACTCACTACTGAAGATCTTGAAACCTTCAGGCTGCTCTATGTACACCTCCTCCTCAATGACTCTGTTGAGGAACGCAGTCTTCACGTCCATCTGATGGATGTGCCATCCCATCTGCGCTGAGAGAGCAAGGATCGTCCGTATGGAAGAGTACCTTGCGACGGTGCAAAGGTCTCCTCATAATCGATCCCCTCGATCTGTGACAAGCCACGGGCGAAAAATCTCGCCTTGTACTTCTCCACACTCCCGTCAGCCGCCTGCTTCACTTTGTAGATCCATCGCGAACCCACCACTGATTTCCCCTCCGGTCTTGGGACAATCTCCCATGCACTGTTTCTGACGATCGAATCATATTCTTTGATCATGGCATCTACCCATGCGGGTTCCTCCACAGCTTCCTCAAAAGAGGATGGCTCCATCACAACACATTGACTCACAAGAGCCATGTATCCAGTGTACCTATCCGGTGACTGCCTTGCGCCCTCTGATGGTTGGCGCTGCATGGGTGGTTTCTTCCACCTCCTGAACTTCCTCTT
This sequence comes from Pinus albicaulis, assembly GCA_034641835.2. Lineage (NCBI taxonomy): Eukaryota > Viridiplantae > Streptophyta > Pinopsida > Pinales > Pinaceae > Pinus > Pinus albicaulis. The sequence goes on from JAXQQM020067653.1 coordinate 24,252, forward strand.
GTGGCTGATCCACATCCAGAAGCTCCTCCTTAGGAACTAACAACTCATCATCTTCATGCAAGTGTATCTCCCTCTAAAGCAAACACTGCATGGCTTTCTCCTCCTGAAACTTGATATCCCGTCGCACAACAGTCTTGCGACTATCTGACAAATACACCTGATAGTTGTGAGGTGGATTACGAATTTCACAAATATTCTAACCCTCTCAGCTGGATCCAGCCTTTCTTCTGCATCCTTCATCATGATGCATGTAGATAGATAAACTAAAAATCCTCAAATGGGAAAATGTCGTGCCCTCGCGTAATGGCCTCCTCCTACCATGCCAAGAACTCAGAGACAACGGTTCGCACATACACTGCAGCTGCTGTATTGCATGCCCAGCCCACAAGTGAAGGGGTAGGCCCTGATCATGCAACATCGCCCGTGCAGCACCCACGATCGTTCTGTTCTTCCGCTCAGCCACCCCGTTCTGCTGTGGGTTATGGGGTGCGATGAGCTCTCTCCGAATCCCTTCTGCGCTGCAGAACTCCTTGAATTCAGCCGAGATGAATTCACCACCGTTATCACTCCTTAGAGCACTCACCTTCTTCCCCGACTCCTTCTCGACCAGTGCTTTAAACTCACAGAACTTCGCGAATGTATCGCTCTTCTTCTGCATGAAGAAGATCTAGCACTTTCGAGAGAAATAATCAACAAAGATCAAGTAATACTTGTGCTTTGCTATCGAGGCAACTAAGAAAGGACCACACACGTCTGTGTGAACTCTCTCAAGGATCGTCGTGGCACGACTATCCTTCTCGTGAAAGGTGGCTTTCACATACTTCCTTAAAGTACACCCCTTGCACTGATCTGACTGCGCAAGAGTGCCCTTAGGAAGCCCAGTAGAAATCTGCTGCAGAATCTTCAAAGCTCCATGGTGAAGGTGGCCCAATCTCCTGTGCCACAGTTCGCCCTCATCATCCCTGCTCACCACTTCTCCCGCCTTGCATGCCATAGCTGCGCAGCCATCTACCTGCAACTGATAAAGGTTCTTGGTTCGAACCCCTATCTTCCGGGTCTCTCCAGTAGTCTTACTGCGCAAGAAGGCTTTTCCTTCACTGAAGACCACATCATACCCCTTATCTTCCAACATCGCCACAGAGATCAAGTTCTTCTTCAATCCAGGTACATGCATGACATCCTTCAACACGAAGGGTTTACCAGACTCCCTCTGAAAGGATATGGTACCGATACCAGTCGCACTGTATCTACCATCATCGCCCATCTCGATGTGCACGCCCAGATCTTTGTCCTCTAGATCTGAGAACAAATCCCGATCTCCCGTCATATGAAATGACGCACCGCTGTCCAAGAACCACACCGATCCCATCACACTTGAAACCAAGCATGCAATCAGTGAAAAGTCAAGCTCGAACTGTGAAGCCAAAGCTTCTCCATATGCAGATCTTCCCGCTTGCTTGTTCTTCTTCTTCTTTGGACAATTGGTAGCATAATGTCCGTGATCATGGCAGTGAAAACACTTCACTTTCGCCATATCCTGCTTCTTGCCCTTTGCACCAGAATGAGAGGTTTTCTTACCCTTCCCCTTATTTGCTTTGGCAACCAAAGCGCAGTTTTCTTCATCAGCTCCCTTTGATGAAGATCCATCTCGAGTAGTCCTCCTTATCTCCTCCTGCATGAGATCCGCCCAAAGGCGTTCCCATCCCGGCAGCTTCTCCCGACCATTGACACTATCTTGATATGAGTGCCAAGCCTTCGGAAGACCAAGGAGAGCCAGGTCGACCATGTCCTCATCTTCGACAGTCACCCCCACACTTCCCATCTCATCTCTGCATTGAGTGAACTTCGTGAGGTATTTGGCGATACTGTCACCTTTCTCCATCTTGATGTTTCTGAGCTTATCTTTGAGCGCTAGCTTCCTTTGGTCGCTCTTACTCTAGAATAGATCCGTCAAATCTTTCCACATTAAATATGGAGAAGCCTTTCCATCCAGGCTGGATACAATATGATCCTTGACGCCCTCCAACAGAATCCTTCGACATTTCGCCATCTTCTTTTGCCAAGCTTCGACTTCAGCAGCATCAGTGGGCTTTTGGACATCTGTATCTACGAACTCCTTTAGTCCATTATCTTCTAATACTGCCTCCATGTGATCCTTCCATGCAACATAATTCGAACTGCCTTCAAGAGCATATTCGAGTCGCAAACCATTGAAATACATTTTCAACTCCGGCACCAAGAAAACAAAACTACTGCAAAATTCGAATTCCAACTCAAAGCTCAACTGATGTGTGAGAACAAATTATTTCTAGCACAGAGATCGACTGCAGGGGCATTTACTGGATATATCACCTTTCAAAGGAAAGGATGGATCCAGAGGCTACCTGGCCCGCATGCAGACTCTGTCTACCAAAATAAGTTTGTAATCACTGTGATGATCAATCTCTGCTTCAATAGCTCCAATAACATGTAGAAATTTGCTGAATAATGATAATTATCCACCGAGATTATCCTGATCACATATCAATTCGAATTCATATGCAACACATAATCTCTTCCACTCAGATCATCACACATGCAGAAATAAAACAAGCGGTATGCGATCAAAAGATCATAAAAACATCACACACATTACACAGTATGTATGGGGAAAGCTTATGGCTGAAAACCCCTCAGCTATTGTGTATATTATAATGGAGAAAACATGTAACAAACTCTGTACAATACTCCTCACAAGTACTCAGTACTATCTCGTGAAGTTACACACAAACTAGCTTGGTTTTGAACAAGTCACAGGTTCAAAACACATCCACTAATTGCCTGAAAGCCCAGGAGGGGTGAACTGCTTCATCATGTTTGCTGTGTAAATTTCATGTGGTGATTTATAATTTCTCTGTTTTATACTGTTGTTCAGTGTTATTTGTGCTTATTTCATGCTTCTATTCACTAAAAATCATCTAGATTTCATGCACAAAAACCTCAATCCTTAAGCAAACTAATGGGACAAGTATGCACATGTTTATAAATTGAAAATACACTTAGCATAGAAAAATTAATACAGTCATTTTAGATAAGTTTGGTATCAAAGCTAGGGTTTTATTCTCTGGTGTTGTTTAGTGCAAATAATTTTTTAAATGTTTGCAAGTTTTAGATGCTTACAAGGCTCAAGCTCAAAATAGGAGAAGGAAAATTGGTGGGAGCAGAAGGGTCTCAAGAAGAGCCAAAGTAAAGGAGACAATGTTGCCAAAATCTCCACCACCTATTTCACCTCCTAAGGAAGTAGAAGCTACATTAATCATTTCTCATATAGAAGGAGAAATCCATGAAGAAGTTGATCCCAAGGAGGAAGAAAGAGTGTTCAGGAAAGCATTCCTTGACATGATTGAGATGGTTAGAATCCTTTATCAAGAAAGGAATGAGAGACTAGAAGGAGAAGGATCTAAACTTCACAAGGAAGGGCAAGGATCTTCAAAAGGTCACCATGATGAAGATAAGTCAAAGAAGGGAAATGAAGGGAATGGAGGCAATGGAGAGCCACCATCTTCACCCTCATCCTCCTCATCATCATCCTCTGCCTCTACTTCCATACATCAACCACACAAGTCAATAAACACTGGTAAAAGTCATTTTTTAAAACTTGATGTTAAGTTTGAATTGCCAATGTTTAATGGTGAATTCAATTCATAAAAGCTTGATAATTGGATTAGGAAATTGGAGGTATATTTGAGAATCCATAACCTTCAAGATGATGATACCAAAATCCAATTAGCTTCATTGAGAATGGAAGGTGAAGCACTTTTTTGGTGGGAAGCCAAGACTAAGGAGGATATCAAAAAACATGGTGAGAATATTCTATCATGGTTGGATTTCATTACAGCTATAAAAGAAGAATTTTATCCATTAGCTCATATGTAGAAAGCCATAATGAACTGGAAAAACTATAGGCAATTTAAGGGAAAGAATGTGCAGGAATACACCCAAGAATTTAGGAGAAGATCTCTCTTATTAGGGGTAGATTTGCAGAGCCAAGATAATTTTCTCAAGTACATAGGAGGCTTACATAGCTATCTAGAACATAATATTCTCATGTTTAACCCCACCAGTCTAGATGAAGTATGTGTTCAAGGCACAAATCTAGAAGCTAGAGGAAAAAACATTTATGAAGAGGGTAGAAAAAAACCTTTTAAGGGTAACGCCAAAGAAAATACCTTAAAAGATAAAACCAAAAAGAATGCATCTATTAAGAAAGAGGGAGAAAATTTGGTTTGTAAACATTGTTCAAAAGAAGGCCATGATGAAACTCATTGTTGGAAATTACATCCTGAAATGAGGGCAAAGAAACCTAATAACAATGGGAAACAACAAACTACTGCTACAACTCAACATGATTTGGGAGATGATTCAGGTGATGAATCTAAGATTACAAATATGGGATTGAAGAACATGAAGGGAAAAGAAATTGAAACTAAACCCAGTACCAGTACATCAAACTGTCACATAAACAATCCAAATGAAGAAGAAAGAATAGAACTGTTTCATGTGAGGGTCATATCCAAACATACCAAGATTGACACGTTGTTTGACAGTGGGTCACATGCAAAATTAATCTCTAAAGACTTGGTCAAGAAAATTTTCCTTAATACCATACCACATCCAAAACCATATCCATTGGGTTGGATTTGTAAGGATGCAAATTTATAGGTTTCAAAGAAATGCATATTACGGTTTGCAATCACTGCAAATTTTGTTGACACGGTTGAATTAGATGTAGTTCCACTTGAAATAACTGGTATTGTATTTGGGAGTCCTTACTTGTATGATAGGTAAGTGATATTCCATCGCCATGAGAAAAAATATCGTTTATTCAAATATGGCAAGGAGTTCATTGTTAGAGCACATCGTAAGAAGACTCACATTGCTATGGTAAATGCTGGACATGTAAAGAGGCTGGTAAATTCAAGTAAGAATTTTGTTCTTCTTATGATTAAGCCTAAATCTGATGTTAATCATGAATCATTTCATGGATGTGATCCTAAGTTGAAATCATATTTATATGATGTAGTTAATGCACGTAATGAGATGTTTCAGGAGCCAACAGGAATTCCTCCAAAAAGAGAGATTCAACATGAGATTCAGTTGCAGCAAGATTGTCCTCTTCCAAAAATTGGTACGTATTGCATGTCAATAATGGATAATGCTAAATAAAGAGGAAAATCAAAGATATGTTGGACAAAGGAATCATAAGGCCAAGCACCTCGCCATGCGGTTCACCCATAGTATTCATACCAAATAAAGATGGGACTTGGCGCATGTGTGTAGATTTTCGACCTTTGAACACGATTACGGTAAAATATTGTTACCCACTCCCAAGAATAGATGATTTTCTTGACCAGCTGAAAAAAGAAAAATTTTTCACTAAGTTATATTTACGAAGTGGATATCATCAAGTAATAATTGCAGAAAGTGATATATGGAAAAATTCATTCAAAACCAAACAAGGACTCTTTGAGTGGTTAGTTATGCCATTTGGTTTGTGTAATGCACTAGTAACTTCCATGCATGTTATGGATAGTGTTTTTCATCCATTCCTTGATGACTTTGTTATTGTGTACTTAGATGAAGTTTTAGTTTTTAGCAAAACAACAGAAAATCATGTCTTGCATGTGAATAGAGTGTTTGATGTTTTGAAGAAAGAGAAATTGTTTTTTAAGATGTCAAAGTGTGAGTTTGGAAAGACTTCTTTGGTATATTAGAAACATATTGTAGGAGGAGGAGAGTTGAGAATTGATCCTTCTAAAGTGGAAGCCATTGTGAATTATCCCACACCCAAAAAAATAACCGAGGTAAGAAGTTTCTTAGGTGCAGCTCAATATTGGAGAAAGTTTATTGCTAACTTTTCTTCCATCGCAGCTCCTATGCATGCAGTGACAAGTGTGAAGAAATGCTTCCAATGGGGAGGTAAACAATAGCAAGCTTTCAAAGCTTTAAGAAACAAGATCGATTCAACTCCAGTCCTTGCAGTACCAAATTTTAGATATCCATTCGAGATACAAATCGAAGCTAGTGATTATGCCATGGGCGCAGTACTTTTGCAGCATGGTAAGCCTATCACTTTTCATTCTGAAACATTTAATAGTGTTGTAACTAATTATCATACATATTAAAAAGAACTATATGCGTTGGTACAAAGTATCAGGAAGTGGAAACACTACTTGATGGGTAAAGAGACTATTGTACATACCGATCACCAACCATTACAGTACTTACAGTCGTAAACAAAATTGCAGCAATCAAGACATTTCAGGTGGATGGGATTTATTCAACAGTTTCACTTGGTTATACGGTATAAGAAATTTATTTTCAATAAAGTTATAGATATGATTTCAAGGCCAATCATTAGTGCATCTACTTTACTCAAAAATTATTCTATTGTACATGAGAGTTACATATAACAATATGCACATGACATTTATTTTCAAGATGTGTATGCTAGTTTGAGTGAAGGGAATCAAGTTGAATAAAAATATTATCACATGAATAACAATTTGTTGTTTCATTTGGGCAAGTTGTGTATACCACAAGGAGAGGGGCTCATTCATATCTTATTGTTGGAAACTTTGGGGTAATAAAAAAAGTGGCGCATCTACAGAGGTATTGCTATTGGCCTCGCATGGTAGATAGTGTGTCATGTTTTATAAGAGGTTGTTCTATGTGTGCAACAAGTAAGCCTAGTAATAGGAATCTTGGGTTGAACACACCACTACTAGTACCATCAAGGCCATGGGAGAGTGTCTCCATGGACTTTGTTGGAGGTCTACCTATGTCAATAAAACATCATGATTATCTTTATGTAGTTGTGGATAGATTCAGTAAAATGTGGATACTTATGCCATGTAAGAAACCATTACTGCTAAAAAAACTGTTGAACTTTATTTTCAACATGTTTGGGTTCATTATGGATTGCCAAATTCTACTGTTAGTGATAGGGATTCTAGATTCATTGGGAATTTTTGGTCAAATCTATAGAAGATGATGGATAGAAAGTTGAACAAGAGTACCGCTTTTCATCTACAAACAAATGGACAAATTGAGGTGGTGAACAGAACCGTTGTGCATCTATTGAGAGGATATTGTAGAAAACATTCCAAGTTGTGGGATGAACAACTGCATTACATTCAACACACTTACAACTAGGCAAAGCACTCCTACAAAAACATCACCTTTTGAAGTATGCTTTGGGTATTTTCCAAAATCACCATTAGACTTCATCTTTGGGAAGGATGTCGCAATTGATGGCCATAGTGATATTGACAAGGCTCGAAAGTTCATTGAGAAAATTCATATTATACATCAACAAGTTCAAGAGTAGCTTGAGAAAATTCAAAGAAAATACAAAGAGAGGCATGAAAAACATCAAATTGATCACAAGTTTCAAGAAGGAGACGAGTTATGGTTGCACATTAGCAAAGAAAGGATTCAAGGGGAAGGTAAAAAGCTCAAACTCATTCGCTATGGTCCATTCAAGATCATAAATCAAGTTGGTAATAATTCATTTCAACTTGGCTTTCCTTCTTATATGCAAATGTATTCATTTTTTAATGTTGAAAAATTACGTTTGTATGAGCCACCTCTGATCGATGATCAAGGAAGTGATTTTCAACTACCTTATATTGAATATTTCTCACCATAATTTCTGGATGAGCTCAAAGAAGATACAATTCTTGACAGGAGGACAAGAGCATCCAAGGGGGGAAGTGTTGGCTACCTTCGAGTTGGGCTCAAAGGCACTAAACCAAGCAAGGAAAAATAGATGGAGGTTGGAAAGGTGAGGGAGTTGTACCCTCATCTACTAAACAAGTAACCAATTATTTTGGGGTCCAAAAGCTTCCAAATGGGGAGGAGTGATCAAGAGTTCATAAATTTTGCTCAAAATTCAAAGTTACAGGATTGGGTTTAAAATAGGATGGTTACGTAGATCTTGTCTTCCTGATTCTGGCACCATGAATGGTTCAAAAAATCGATGTCGTATGAGGGAGATATCGTGTTCTGATCGAAATTCCAAATAGGTAAAATTGCGATAGTTTTCATTGGGATACAAAGTCAGTAAGGTGGAGGTACAGTCAGCAAAAGGGAATATTCTAAAGAATATTCCTTTCCTCAGAACCAACCCTAGGATGATAAGTGGTGGCCTTATATTGGTTGTATGAGTTTGTATGTTGTTATGAGGGACAATTATAGGGTGACACGTGGCTGGCCCTGAGGTCACCATGTGTCCCCGAGATTGCATGTTAAAATTTTGGTGAGGTTCACAGGGCTTGACCCCGAATATCCAGCAGGGCACACACAAGTCTCTACCGCCCAATCCACATGATGGTTCTTAACAATAATTGAATACAACTTATATTTAAGTTTGGTTGCAAATGTGTTTGGTCCCAACCCGCCAGTAGTCTTGCGTGGTGTGTTCACATGGCATTACAACAAACTCCAACCGACAGTCTATGTTAAACACCCACCAGCATATCCACAATGGTTCATAGATGTCACATGGCCACATTTAAATCTTAAATGCGACGGTTTAGTGCTAACCTCTGACAGTCAACCCGCATTTATAACATTAACTGTAGTCTTCCACTGAAGTTCTGCAAACTGTTACGGATGCCGCAGGTTTGGGGTTGGCATGTGGCCACCAAACCCATTAAGTTAAATGTGATGGGTAATTTTGGCAGCATATTTGGAACACACCTTATTTTGGGCGGAATCCACTATTTTAACTCCAGTTAAGTGGAGTTCTCTACTTTTAGTGGAGTTTTTCTAGGTGTAACTGGGAAAAAGAGTAGGAGACTCAATTTTCACCCATTCTGGGTGAATGAACAATCATTTTTGACTAATTGGAGCATTCTGGAGCCATTGGTGTAGATAGAACAGCCATTAGAGGCCTATAACTACATATAATAGTGGAATTTTGAGCATAATGAAAGATGGACATGCCATTTGGAGCTGGAATAGTAGATGTAGCCCAGGAGGGGTGAACTGCTTCATCATGCCTGCTGTGTAAATTTCATGTGGTGACTTATTTCTCTATTTTAAACTATTTTTCAGTATTATTTGTGCTTATTTCATGCTTCTAATTCACTAAAAATCATCTGCATTTCATGGAAAAACCCTCAATCCTTAAGCAAACCAATGGGACAAGTATGCACATGTTTATAAACTGAAATGACACTTAGCACTGCAAAAATAATATAGTCATTTCAGATCATAAAGTCATCTCGAACCCCCCACCAATTTATCTGTTGGTCTTGGCACCACTTCCTGAAAATTGTTCTTTACAATGGAATCATATTCCTCTACCATTGCATCAATCCATACAAATTTATCTATTGCTTCTTCAAAAGAGGATGGGTCAGTATCAACTAACTCAGTCATTAGAGCCATGTATCCATTGTACCAATATGGTGACCTTCTTGTCGGGGAGGTGTTATATGATAAGGCCTCACGATTTTTCATGCTTTCCCCTTTCCTTTGCAATCTAATTTCTAGATTAACGATATTCCCTTTGCTTGTTGAAGCATACTGGACGGTATTGCTAGAGAGCTTATAAACTAGGTTTTCCTTACTGCAAATGAGTGATTTCCTTTACTGCAAATTGTGATGCCTGATTTGTTTCCTTTATAGCAATTGAACTTTCCTTTACTGCAAATTGTGATGCTTGATTTGTTTCTTTACTTCAATTGAGATTGTTTAATTCATTTTCGCAATAAATTCAAAAGGGCATCATTCAAGAAAAATGAACAAGACTCTTCAAAGAAAAATAAACACACTTTGGGAATCTACTTCTGGCTCCTCTTCTGGGTCGAGTTGACTCCTGTAGAAAGTATTCCTCAGTTATCCAGGGGACAAGGGAATGTAGGCCTCATTCAAACTGAAAAACCGTAAAGAATGTGATTCAAGAAATAAAACCTCTTAAAAATTAATTCTATGTTGCAGAGATGAAAGGCATGAAATCTAACTAGAAATTGCAAGGAAACTTCATTCCAACTAATCTAAGGAAATAATCAAATGCTTTAAAAAATTTCAAGTTAATAATGCACTATTTCTCTTAAATATTATTCATCCCTTCAACTTGGATGAAGAAAATATGTAATAAGGAAAAATATATCATTCATGTGTTTTACCTTGATCTTATTAAATGCTTCCTCAAAATATTATGTATAGTAGATGCAACATTTAATTAAAATGAAGAATTCTATGGACGTTTGGCCAACAAGATTCACAATCTTTCATTACGCTGATCCTGGAATTTTCTTATTAAGAGTGCAAGAATAAATGTTTTTCTTTCAAAGTGCAGGAATCAATTTCACATTTAGAATAATGATATTGAGGTAGTTAATTTAAATTAATCAGAGCTCTTTACCATCGCATTCTGAAAATAATCTTTATTATGCAGCAATGAGACCAAGGCAAGTGCTTAATATTGTAATAAAAGGAATAAGAGATACAGTAATAAAACATTCGCTATTTAATTCAGCCTTTATAAAAATAATTCCAAAGATAATGACATTTTCACTTAAATAATCAGAGCAATGTAAAGAAGAAATTATGGAACGAAGAAAATTAAATGACTCAAAGGAAGAGTTAAGAAATGAAATTGTCAAGCTAATTAAATCATGCTAACACACTATGCATAAAATAAAATGCAGCAAAATAAATCTAACAGGTTTGGGTCAATGAACTGATTGGTGGGCCCAACCACCAAGCTCTTACCCTTTCAGCAGTTTGAATTACAAGATTAAAATATTCGGGAGAATCAAAAGCTTGGAATCAAATGCCAAGTCAATTCATATGAAAAATCCTGTTACAAATTCATTAAATGAGGTAGTGATGGCTCCAGTGGTCTCCTACAGGGATCACCCCATTGGGGTGCAGCTCCTCCTTCCCTCATGCATAGTAGATTGATCCTCCCTTCCTACAAAGAGTAATGTGATTTGCAGAATATCGACCATCCTCGATACCTACATGACTCCTCTTCTTTTATAATGAGTTTACATGCCATTCCATAGAAAACCATGTGGGGATTTAATCCAAACTAATATCCATTAATTATAATATCAGTACAACCATTTACTATTGAAATAATGAAGTTGTGATACGAATTTTCCAAGTCTGGCCGCTTTTCTAGAATTATGGAAAAACTGGTATTTTTATCAAACTTCCTCCAAAGACCTCTTCGTATCTCCTTAAAAATTATGAATTTCGGGAAACCATTTTAGGCTTAGTAAATTTGCTATACCGGGACAATAAATCATGTTCCATAATTTCTTTATTTACCTTCAACTGCACATAAATCGAGGCGGAATTTGGTAGTCTGGAAACATGCTAACTGTGTGTTTTCTAGAATTATGGAAAAAACAGTATTTTTTATAAAATTGCTTCAAATACCTACTCATAACTTTTGGAATACTTATAATCTCAGGAAACGGTTTTAGTTTTAGGTAATTGGTTATATTTGTGAAAACCCGATTTGCTTGGATTTCCGTAATTCACCTCCATTTGCATTAAAACCAAGGTCAAACTTGGCCATTTAGAAATTATGTGGATTTTGAGCAGATTTATTAATTTGTTTCTAGAAGCCCACACATGTGATATGGGTGCAATCCAACCCATGGGAAGGTGTTCAAACAAAATTTCAAACATAAACCTCTTTTAGATTTTCCCAACAATGTGTTAATGTATGAAAGCCCCAAATTAGTTCAGGCACGCTGTAAAAAACTGAACTGGTGCAGGAAAAAATAGTGCAAGAGTCATTAGTACCTACCACAAGAGTCTATCATTAATGACATTTTTACATTAAATACCCTTTAATTTAGAAAAACAAGAAGATTTCATAGATCAACAATTGTCAGCTCTGAATGCCTCTAAATAACTCAATAATGCGTAAAAAGAATAAAAATGACTTATAAATACTTAGTACAAGCATAGAGTTATTCAATGAAAAGCATAGAAATAGGGAACAAATTGAGGCTCAACACTTATCTACTTGTGCTAAGAAGTGGGTGATTCCATAGTTTCTCTAGCATCATGAAATAGCCTCTCAGGTTCTCTGGTTCATTTTCTTCCTTCTCTAGATGTTTATGCTTGAGTCTTTGTCTCCACTCTATGCTCCTCAACTTGTGGTTTCTCCAAAACTTCTTGAGATTTTTCCTTTGGAGCCAAAAGCTCCTGATCTAGTTTCAACTGAAGCTCCTTCTCAAGAGAACATCTCATTGCCTTCTCCTCATCAAACTTCACATCCCTTTGAACAATTTTCATCTTGAGGGATGGAAGGTACACATGGTAGTTGTGAAGATTTTCTGTGTAACCCACAAATACCCCCAACTCAGATATTGGCTCAAGCTTCTTTCTCGAGTATTTGGAGACATGGAAGTAAAAAAATTCTCCAAGTATCCTGAAGTGAGACACATCCAACTTTCTCCCCAAGAATACCTCCTGAAGTGTAATGATTCCTAGAATCCGATGAGGACTCTAGTTTTGCAAGTGTACTGTTGTGTTGAATTCCTTTGCCTACAAATGCAATGGTAGGCCTTGATCATGCAACATCACCCTTGCTACTCCCAAAACACTACAATTATTTCTCTCATGCACCCCATTTTGTTGTGGGTTGTTGTCAACTCCTGTTGAATTCCTTCTTTTACACAATTTTTTTTAAACTCATTCGACACATACTCACCTCCATTATCACTCATGAGAGCCTTCACCTTCTTGTTGGTTTCCTTCTCTACAATTTCTTTGAATTATATGAATTGGAAAATGTCTCATCCTTCTTCTACATGAAGAAGATCCAACACTTCCGTGAGAAGTAATCTACAAATATAGCATAATAATTTTTCCTGACAGTGGAGGCTATCAAGAAAGGTCCATAGACATCAAAGTGGATCCTTTCAAGGACTAAATGTGCTTTTTTGTCCCAATCAGGGAATGAGGCTTTTTTGTACTTCCCCAAGGTACACCCTATCAAGTGAGCCTTTGGGAGGCTTGTGGTAATATGTTGCATAATCTTCAATACGCGATGATGCAAATGGCCAAGTATTATATGCCATAGTTCACCGATGTCACAACTATGGAATTTCTCTTCCATTCATGCTTAATGAAAAACAATATTCCACATCTATCTTGTATAGGTTCTTCACACAAACCTAAATCAAATTTACTCATCCCGTGGCTATGTGTCTTAGGAATTCTTTCCCTTTGCTAAAGATCACATTGTAACCACGATATTCTAACATAGCAACTGAAATGATATTTTTATCTAGGCCTGAAACATACATGACATCCTTGAGTACTTTTAACGAACCTTGAGAAGGAGTGGTTCAGTCACGTCATGTTTGATGAGTCCATCACAGTTTGATGTTTTTACAAGTCCAGTGAAGGTGAAACTCAATTCCTTTTTCATGTTTAGAGAGTTTCAAAAATATGTGAAACATAAAACTCTAAAGGTTCATTTCTGTAAATTTAGTCTCTTGAGTCTGAAAATGTAAGATTCCAAATGATAGAAATTTTGATAGATCTAGAATATTTTAGTGTTTTGATTTAAAATAAAATTTCATCAAGAAAAATAACACATGCATGATCTATCAATGCAACATTTTTATTTATATTATTAGTTGAAAACAAAATACATTCCCATACAATAATACTCGAGCTCCTATAATTGGCATGCATGCTTTCTCGTTAAAAGACTAATGTAAAAAACTGAAGCTCAATCATCGACCTTGGATGGATCCACCAGAAAAATTCACCACGAGGTTTTTCGTCCTCGGATAAATGCTATAATTGGCCACACCAAGTTCTCAACCAACACATAATAATATAGATAAACTCTTGATGCTTCCCAATTCCTAGCTTCTAACCCCTTATATAGGATTGATGGACTCTCTAGAGACCTTATTTTATTGGTTTACCTTGAAAACATAAGGAAAATTCCATGGGTTGATACCATGGTAAATAACATGGACAAATTTTGTCCATTTTGACCAGATTGAGAAAGGGAATAATACAAATCCTCCGACAGAAATATTTTTTACCCTCAAGCAATTCACTACTATCCAAAACAGAAGCATTGATACCAGGATCCTATACAACTGAGTGTACTATTCCATCCCTCTATGCTAAATTATCATGAATGGATCCTTTGATACCTAGATCCCAAACAATCCTCTAACCAATCCTCCCCTTGATAGATTTATGGGGATCCCAAACAATCCTCCAGCCATTCCTGCCCCCAACTGATTCTCCAAGATCCTAATTCCACCTAAGTCCTGGGACCTGTGCGTTATGGTATCATTTCAGTCCTCCATCACTGCCTGTGCCAACAGGACCACACTGAAATATGCCCTAGGCTATGAGTATCCTCCTAGGATTCATCCCATCAATAGAGTTCCTACTCATAATCTCTCACCAATCCATCCCGTGGGAAGGATCTAATGCATGACTGCCGACACATGAGATAATTCTATTATGCTGATTTTTCCTGTTGCTCATCTCATTCTACTCCACTTGGTCACCCAACATGATCCATTTGGATAATTCTACCTTGCTTTCCCCGATGTATAAAGGTGAGTTGGTAGTGATGCAAGATTTGTCTATGTACTCCTATAGAGGGTTGCTCTTGAAATCCCAACTATATTCCTCCTACTTCCTTGTGATGGAATTGAGACGTTTCTATACACTAGACAACTTGGCCACTGAATTGGCACATACCCCTATCATCTCCTCAATTTTTTAGTTCTCGTGTAAGATAGTGTCTTGTTTTTTTCCAAACTCTCTACTTCAACATTATAAGATGTGTCTTGAAATGTGCGATCTTTCCCTGAAAGTTCTCTACTGGTGATTTCGATGCCCTATTGAATATCTCTATATCTGTTTACAATGGAGGCTCAAATATCATAGCTACAACTTGAACGTTTGACCGATTCTCTAGAAATGGCTCATCCTGTATATTATATTTTTCATGTTCCCCACATGATCATGCTCATCATGTTGGTTTATTACAACTGGCTCCACATTTAATTCTCCTTGAATGTTTTCTTCCCGACCTTCTCCATATGTGGGGACAATCTGTTGTCCACCCTCTCTAGCTGTCAAACATGGATGTAGTGGTGGACTATTATCTACACCTGATTGCCCATACTCTTTATGGGTGTTCTCCTGGATATCTATGGACTCAACTACCATACTATTAGTGGGAATTACCTCCTTCATTTTCCCATGTACTTTGTCAAGCTGACTGATTATCATCAACCTGTCCTACAAGTTTCTCTGAAAAGAATGGTGTTGTTTCTCACCATTTGTACTTTACTGCTAAGATCCTTCATAGGTTCTCTCCTTAAAACCGGTGAACCCAACTATGCATGAGTCCCCATGATCTAAAAAAGCCTCTAATTGTTATTCCCATGTTGCCTCCTATCACCTGGACATGAATGATTAAGGATCCAAGTTCCCTTGTAGATAAATCATAGTCCTCTCCTGCTTAGTTCATTCTTGATGCAAATTTTTTTCTTGCTTCCTCCATTAATCCTTCTCAATGCCTTCCTAGTCAACACCCTTTTGAGTCATTTTATTTTTTTCCTGACCAACTTCTTGAATAGCTCATAGGAATTTGGTGATACCTGTGGTTCCTTCCTCCAAATGGTCAACAATTTGGATCTTAGTATCTTGCAAATGTCATAATCTCCTTCTAAGAATAGAGACATAATATTTTGCATGTTTTTTTTGACACAATCTCGCTAAGATGATGTAATGTAACTAAAATATTAAGACATCACAATCCAAATTTAGGATAAAGGTGCCAAAGTTGAACACTGCCATGAGTTTTAAATTATTCATCGCTTTTGAATGGTAGGAAGCATGATGTTATTCAACCCTTGAATTCATTCCACTATCAACTGCAATATATCCCTCATGAGATCATTATTGTAATGTAGTGGTGGTGATGTTAAAGTTATGATCTTGTCGAGACAAGAAGCAAATGTAAGTATGACCAATTCATAAGGATTATCCTAGATTTTGGGTTGTGTTAATGCAAGTATGGATGGCATGAGATCCCAACTGAGATTCTTCCATTATGGCTACCCTTCCCTGGATAGAAATGTGTCTAATTCCTCCAAATTATGAATGTATATGTTTGAATTTGTTTGCTACAATTAAGATCCATGTGTGAAGAGCTTAGCCCCTCTTCCCTATCCTTCCTTCACTTCCTATGGGTGCTTTGAATTTATAACGACATTGAATCTCTTTAAGACTGGTCTGTTGCTTTGATCATTTTTTTTTATGGAGGTATTGTTGCATAAAGGACCATATATCTTTACTAGTTCATCAAGAAGTTTTTGGGTGTTTTCCAATGTTTTGTCAAGGAAACCCATCTGAGACTACCTCTTAGTTGACAAACTTCAACTCCATAAATCAAGGAGTTCTTCCTATAGTATTTAGCTCCATAAATTATAGAGGTCTTCCAATGATATGGAAATCTACCTTCGAATAAATCACCCAAAAATATGTCCCTTGAAGCTAGCGATTCGACCTTCCAACAAAAATTTGGCCCTCTATATGTGATGCAATACATTGATGAAAACATATCAGATGGTTTTCAATAGGAATAGAAAAACTATAATGAGCTCCCACTGATAATAATATTGAATTGGATCACCCAAATCTTCTTTTCTAGGAATACGCAGGCTACATTCATAGGAAATTATGATCTGAAGTCACACAGTGCGATAGCTTCTACAGGAATGAGACCAACTCAACTTTTCCAAAATCAAGTTGCTACAAGTATAAGAGAAGAGATATAATCTATTTTTATTTTTTATTTTTATATTGCAATCAAACCCTTCTTATATATTCCCAAAGAAAATAAAAAATAAAAATTAAACCTTATATCTCCCATAACCCTTATATCTCCACCAAGTTTATGTGGTAGAATTGGCCCATTTATTCAAAACCTTTGAATTGCATAGTATAGTGTGGTGAACTGCACCATGGAGTGTGTATACATATTTTAAATTCATGGCCCTTGTATGGATCCATAGTTTTGGCAATGATATGTGTCCCTTGGCACCGATGTGTATGGCTTCTTGGTCTCCTACAACTTCAGCCTCGAAAGTTATGTACCTGCCAGACATATGACTTTATTGGTATATAATCCTCACCAACATCAACTATATAAATTGCAAATTAAAGCCTAGCAATTATTCAATTTCTCAATAGGCCAGGAGTTCAGACCAACTTATATCACCTTTGAATCACCCTAAATCTATGGTTTCTCAATCCTTTCAGCATCTACAACCTGATTAAACATATGGATGGCCTTGATTCATGTGTTGTGACATGATACGAGTATGGTTCCTCAACCATCCAACCTCGCACGAGATTTTCTCATTTGTGGCTCATGATCTTCCCTTTTCCTAGCGTAGGAGCAACGTGATTGACTTCTGGAGGAACACGATGGTTTAACTCTTCCCATATCCAAAATCATCTGTTCAGTCTTGCAAAGTAGCTCGACCTTAATTTTGTTTCCACTACATGTAGATCATGGATTGAATTAATTTTTTTCTTCTATTTTTTGTGCAGATGCAGTGGCTCTTGGCTTGTTTATCTTGCGGTTCTTCCACGGTGGATTTGAAAATTCTTGAGCCTTATCCAATTCACTGTGTGGTCACTACAACCTTTATGATGGTATGATCCTGTCGTATGCTTCCATGCACAAAGTGCCTTTAATTAGTGGATCAACCCTATATGACTTTAGGGTCTTCCAATCCTTGGTATGGAGGACGTATGGTCCCAAATGACCTTATGATTCCCTCTTTCTTTCCTTGTGCGTCGCTCCAATGTCTATGAGGGTAATCGATTGACCAGTCGGCCTCCTATGCGCCCCCTCAAACACTAGTGTAGTTATTCTTCCACTAATCAATGTTCAGTCAACATCATCCGATTTGTATACAGTCGAGCTTAATAGAGGTGAATAACATGGATTCAATGGTTTCCATGGACTTGCTCCTTGCAAAAGTGAATCAATGGGTGATCTTGGAAATAATTTAGTTGCAATCGTCGATTTTGGGGTAACAACGAGCCCATCGCTCATCCTTTAAGATCCCATCACCTGTACCTTTCACCCAATATATCGCTTTTCCCCTTTCAAATTATCCTTCGAAAATGCAGATCTCACGCTCCTTTATTCCTGCTGAAAACTAATATGGGATGGTCGCTCTTCTCTTGGTGTGGTACCGCTCAGTTGTCTTATCATGTGGATCACATCACTACACTCAGTAATGGGTTTGACTTTCCTCAATGATAAGACTAAATGGTGGTTGGTTTTCTTACTATATCATACCCCCATGCCCAGTCTAAAAACCCTCACTAATACAAATATGGTTTGTCAACTAGTTGCGGAAAACAAACCCTCGTTGGATCAGACCCTTCTTGTTGCATCCACAGACTTCAGATGACGGTAACTAAAAATATGACTGCTCCTGTGATTATGGATCAATGATCTTAGAACCAAAAATAATATGTGTAAAGAGAACTGTTCTAGTTTAGATCTAAATCCAATCCTCAATTTGCAGTAGGAAATTTCTCAAAAAAGAAACCAACTAGGGTGATATTAAATATCACCGAAGATGGAATGCTGGATAGGGTGAGAATAAATCCCACCAAATTTCCCTGCATAAAATCCTTAGGCTTGAAAGATGCACAAACCTAGTCCCATTGTAAGATTCCAAACGATAGAAATTCTGATAGATCTAGAAAATTTTAGTGTTCTGATTTAAAATAAAATTTCATCAAGAACAAGAACACAAATAGGATCTAGAAATGCAACCCTTTTACTTATATTATTAGTTGAAAACAAAATACATGCCCATACAATAAGACTAGAGCTCGTGCAATTGGCATGCACGAATTCTCGTTAAAAAACTTCTCTAAAATACTGAAGCTCAATCGTGGACCTTGGATGGATTGACTAGACAAATTCACCACGAGGTTTTCATCACGGGATCAATGCTAGAACTGGGCATGCCAAGTTCTCAACTAGCACATAATAAGATAGATAAAATCTTGATGATTCCCAATACCTAGCTTCTATCCCCTTTTATAGGCTTGGTGGATTCTCTAGAGACCTTATTTTATTATTTTCCCTAAAAAATCGAGGGAAAATACCATGGGTTGATACCATGGGAAAATACAATGGTAAATACCATGGATAGATTATGTCCATTTTGAAGAGATCAAGAAAGGGAATATTACGGAAAAGGCATAAAATGATACCCAGGAGAACCTTTTAGTCATGTTCAATTAAAGTATTCCTTTTTCATAAATAATCCATCCTAGTCTGGAAAAGGGTTAAACTTATATTGAGTAGACATATTTTTGTTTACTTAAACGAGTTCGAAAATACGAGTGCTCGAAAATATTTTCTTTCTTTAGGAGTCTGAAAAGAGTTGAATTAGGACTCCTCCTGGAGGAGCAAGTGGTGTAAATGGTAGCAATTGGTTCTGATCATGATGGAACTACTCAAAACATGCAAAGGTCAAAAGGTTAGCTAATAATAACACTCATCGCAGTTGTTCCTCGAGAAAGGGTAAAACAACCAAGTGAAACTGAATGATCATCCAAGCAGATGGTGACAATTGAATTAGAAAACCAATGCTCATCTGGAAAAAAAATCTCATAAAAATGGCAATCACAAGGGATATAATGAGAGTGGTTTCATTTTTACACAAGCTTGAAACATGGGAAACTATGCTTAAAATTGGTTTCATTTTTCTAACACCCTCTTCCCACAACTATCCAAGTAACCAACCAACCAAGCTAAACATGTGACAAGAGGATACTAATAGGAGATTCAACCTCCTATATGACCTTAAGGAAGTGGAACTGACGAAAACAATAGAAACACACATTATACTACATCAACAACATCCTTAGGAGGTAACCCAACCTTCCAAGACCCTGACTCCTGAGGGAGATTGAATTTTTGACCATTTTAGGCCATAGCCATAGGCATGCCAAGGAAAGGTATTAAATGGGAGATAGGGCCCCAAATGATCAGTTTTGTGCTTGCAGCTTTGGGATTTGTGGCACTTTTTCAGCCCCAGAGCCCAGGTCACTGCCCAGAACTTCATGAAACTTTACAAGATGATAAATAATATTAATTCAAAGTTATGGAAGAAATCACATCATCAAGAACTAATTTTGACCCCTCCTAGCCATGATAGGCATTTCATCATACATGTCACAAACATTGCATCTACAAGCGTAAACAACAAATTTAAACATAGGGGTCTCATACTTATCTGAGAATTGCTAAGAAGCATTGCTCCCTTGCATCACTAGCTCAAATACAATCTATTTGACCATAGATACATTGTGCATTCATTTACAAGTAAAAACATGGATAGAGCCATACATTATCACTAATAAAATACATGCTTATAACCAACATAATAACAATAGAAATACCATGGATACAACAATAATAGAATCCACATAATAACCAGTACATTTGCATACAAAATAAGAAAGTAATGATCTCTTGATTACTGAATGTAAAAAACAACCAGAGATGTGAGTTCCATGTTCCACCTGACCATAGATTGGTGGAGCCAAATATTACTTTAGCCAATCAACCCCATGTGATATTCCAAGCATGAATGTGGGACTTAACCAAAATAACAAACCAGGGCATCTTGATTTTAAACCACCTCACCCTCATGAATAGAAATCAGGCATTACCATGATCCAACCTGGACCACTGGGCCAACATAATAAACATGACGTAACCATATTTATCACGATCTTATCTTTATCACTAGGCCAACACATGCATGGATATCATTGGATTCTCTCTGCCTACACCTTGAGTGATTTTCTTGTCTCCTAATCTCTCAGGCTTTACTGCAACCCACAGTCTGAATCATAGGTCAGTAGGCCCTAAACTGAGACACCGCCCTCTAGGATTTACCATATATCACGCCATTCAACAGAAAGGATTCCTAGGCCTAATCAAGGGCAACCACCTCTCAGGATTTACCACAATCCAATTTTGGATCACTAGGCCCTAAACCAAGTCAATACCTCTCAAGATTTACCATAATCCACAGTCTGAATCAAGGGTCACTAGGCCCTAAACCGAGGCAACACATAAACTGGTTATGTATAATAATAATAATAATATTCAAATATCCACCTCACTCAGCTTCGAATCCATCCAGTAATCCAGCTAAACCAAAATATGAGAACGCCACAATACCATGGCTATTCGGAAATGGCAAGGCTAGGCTAAATACATTGCGACACCTGGAAAAATCCATGCCAAGACAACAAAGAGCCACATGCAATACCATGCATGGAAAATCTAGCAAGGAAAATACACATGCAAATCGATACATGTCAAGAATCCTATTGTAGTTGATTGATTCATGCTCCTCCTTGCTTGCTTTCTCCTTCTTTCTGTTTTCTTGCATTTCTTGGTCCAATAACAAAATTATCCAAGAAATTCTAAGTGTCAAAGAGTATGCGAGAGAGAGAGAATAATGAGAGAGCTCCAAAAAATGCACTGACAAAAGGTACCAACTAATCCTCAGAAGACATTTTGTAGAAAAATCCTCTATTTTCTTCATTTTCCATTATTTTCCTTCAATTTCCTCCTCACATGCAACATGTGACCTTTCATCTCCCTTTTCTCCTAATTTACATTATTTTCATAAATAAATGTGCCAAAAATGCCATTTTTCCTTTCCAAAGCCGTAGCCTTTTCATTTTCCAATTTCCTTAGCCATAATAAACCAAATGAACACCCACTAGGATGTTTTTCCCAACATTTAGCTTGGAATAAGTGTCCCATCAACCGTGGTTATTATTTTTAACTTTATTACATGAAATTTTCACCAGGGCTATTATAGAACTTTCCCTCTTGGGGGACATCATCCCCGGTGTTCAACCACACATATACCTTAGCAACACCACTAAAAAGAAACCATGCTTCCCATGGAGCTTTATAACAAATATCGATTAAGTATTTACAATGATCACCTTGTAGAAAATAAAACCAACATGATATCATAACAACATGACAACTATAATGACATAAGACCATACCTCTTATTCGAGATTTATAACATAGATTATGGCAGTATTTACATTCCTATAAATATTTACATATACCCAAACATCACATCAAAACATATATTAAAACATCACCAAAACATATGCCAAACAAAACTGACATCACACAAAAACTACTTTGCCTCAACTCGTAAACAAGGAAGGATACATAATCCACATCTGATCCTCCATCTCCCATGTAGCTTCATCGGGATCAAAGTGATTCCATTTCACTTTAACTTGCTCTATTTCTTAGTTCCAAAGCATGAGCAACTTTTTCCACAATATACATTGAGGCTCTAGCTAGAATTATCCATCTGGTTCCACCTACATTACAGACCATTCAATCACATGATCAACATATTTAACATACTTTTTAAGCAATGACATATGAAAAACATCATGGAATTTCACTATGAAGGAAATGCAAGTCAATATTCCACTGGTCCGATTCTCTCAACGATCCTGAAGGGTCCACAAAACCTTGGTTCCGACTTGGCACATGATCCCATCCACAATGAGATCTTCTTGGGCTTGATGCCCAAGTACACCTGATCCCCAACTTGAAACTCCTTGTCCAACCTGTTATGATCTGCATAATTCTTCTTCCTATCTTGTGCTGCCTTGAAGTTCTTCTTGATCACCTACATTTCTTGTTCCATTTCTTCCAACATCTATGGTCCAATCAATACCCTGTTAACCGGATCACTCCAATTGATGGGAGTATTGCAACTATGCCCATACATAGCCTCAAATGGACTCATCTTCAATGATTCCTGATAATCATTTTTTGCGGAGAAATATACCAATGGAAGATATTCTTCCCACTTGCATTGTTCATGAATCACATACATCCTCAACATATCCTCTAGTATCTTGTTGACCCGCTCATTTTTTCCATCGGTCTGTGGATGATAAATTGTGTTGAAGGCCAACTTAGTGCCCAAACCTACACACAACTCTTTCCAAAACTTGGAAGTGAACTTTGCATCCCTATCAAACACAATATTCTTTGGAACACCATTCAATCTAACTATGACTCTGATAAACACCTGTGATACAGTGCTAACTGAGTATGTAGTCTTCACTGGTATGAAATGTGCAACCTTTGTTAACCTGTCCACAACAACCATGATGTAATCATGTTGTCTACCTGTCTTAGGCAACCTTGTGATGAATTCCATGGAAATTACCTCCCATTTCCATTCTGGGATTGCAATCGGTTGTAGCAATCCACCTGGATGTTTATACTCTACCTTAACCATATGACAATAAAATCATTTGGCTACAAGCTTCACCACATCCTTCTTTAGATTTGACCAATAGTAGAATATCTTTACTATAGTCAATTTTTTCTGGTAGCCTGGGTGAACCGAATATGGTTTTGCATGAAACTCCCTCAACATCACCTTCTTGAGCTCACTACTATACAGTACATATATCTTGTATCTAAATCCAACCAATCCATCTACTGTGAGAGAATAATCCAAATCTTGTACACATGTACCTTTACCTGTACATGAATTGTACTAACACCTGTACATGTACTTGTACCAATGCATGTACCTGTATCAACACCTATACTCTATTGAAACCTATGCACAATCTCCATATACATGTGATCCTTCTGACCTTCCTGCAATATCCTATCCTATAATTCTGTCCCATAGGAGCTCAACGCTGCTAAGTGATTTACTTGTACTCGTATGCTAAGAGCATCTACGACCCTGTTCTCCTTTCCCTTGATGTACCTAATCTCAAAGTCAAACTCAATAATTGTGGCCAACCATATAGCATGCGTGGAATTCAAATTTTGTTGTCCAAACAAGTACCTCAACCCAATTTGGTTACTCATCATTACAAACCTCCTGCCAAGACGATAGTTCCTCCACATATTCGGTGCATGAATGATCGATGCTAGCTCAAGATCATGTGTTGGGTAGTTCTGCTAATGTTCATTTAGCTTCCATGACTCATAACATACCACTTGTCCATCCTGCATAAGGACCCCACCAAGTCTTCTCTTGCAAGAATCTATACACACTGAAATCTCCTTGTCTAGATCTGCAATATTTAACACTGAAGCATGTGTCAAAAACTGCTTAAGCTACTCAAAACTAGCATCATACTCCTCTGTCCAATAAAAATTCTTACCTTTCCTCTGCAATGATGTAATAGGATAAGCCTATCTGTGAGAAGTTCCTGATGAACCTCCTATAGTAACCTACCAATCCCATGAATGATCTAACCTCATCTATATTCTTAGGAGCTACCCACTGCATGATGACACTTATCTTCTCTAGATCTACTGCAATGCCCACCTTGGAGACAACATGTCCCAAGTAGTGTACCTCAGTCTGGAAGAAGCTACATTTTTTAGCTTAACATACAAATGATGCTCTCTCAACAACCTTAACACTACTACCGAATGCTCAACAGTCTCTTCCTCATTTTTATAATATATCAATATATCATCAATAAACACAATCACAAACTTGTCCAAATAAGGACGCAACACACTGTTCATCAAACACATAAATGTAGCTGGGGCATTAGTAAAATTGAATGGAACTACAACAAACTCATAATGATCGTACATGGTCATGAATGTGGTCTTGCATATGTCCTGCTCTTTGATGCATAGTTGATGATATCTTGATCTCAAGTCGGTATTAGAGAACGATACTTCTCCCTTCAGTTGATCAAACAGCTCATCGATCCTCGATAATGGATGTACCTATTCTTGATGGTCACTTTGTTTGGTTTCTTGTAGTCAATGCATAGTCTAATATTTCTATCATTCTTCTTCACAAACAACACTAGTGCACCCCATGGTGATACACTTGGTCAAATATACCATTTTTCCAACATTTCCTTCAACTGCATTTTTAACTCTACCAACTATGATGTACTCATCCAATAAGGTACTTTTGATGATGGGGCTTCCTTTGGAACCAACTCAATAGAGAACTCTAATTCCCTGTGTGGTGGAAACTCTGAAATATATGCTGGAAACACATCCTAGAACTGCTGCAAAACTGGATACCTGTTCAACACATCTACATCCTCAAATTCTTTACCTTTTTCACTAGAGATATGAAATGAAAATAGCACACATCTTTTCCTACTGCTACACTTGGCTTGCATGGATGTCACCATCGTAACTGATGTGGCTTTCTTCTTTCCTTGTAAGACTCTTGGTTCCCCATTGTCATCCAAGGATTCAATAGCTTTTTCATAGAAATCTACCTTGGTCTTGTGGAGGTATAACTAATCCATACCCAATAGCATATTGTATGAACCCAATGGAAATATGTTCAAGTGTGATGTTAGAGGCATATCGTTTAACTCAAATGCACAAACTCTTACCCAATGGTGAACTCTTTTCTTCATACCTGTGCCCAACTACACTAACCAAGCTTTTTCATGTATTTCCTTATTCAAACCAAAATTATCCACCAAGTCAGGAATAAAATAACTATAATTAGATCCAAAGTTAATCAAAATAGAAATAGCTTGATCAAAAAGCTTACCGTCCATCTCAATGATAGAAGCCTGGTGATCTGCCTACCTGTTTTCCACTACTACATAAATAAGAGGAATGATCTGCCCAACATCCCCAACAATCTGTGCCTCTTGTGCATTTTATATCTTAGGCCTACCTCCCTTATTCTGTGTAAAATCTCTCTTAAGATGCTCCTCACCACACTCCAACAATCCAACCATCCCATACCATTACCGCCATGCTATTTTTGTGATATATGATGTTGTTATGGCCTGTGTCCCTGTCCATCTGCATTACGATTCTTTTGTGGTGCCACATTTTCCTTCTATTCTACATTATGAGGCCTTGCTCTCTTAGGCTTCCATTTACCTTTACCTTTTCCTTTCCATCCTTGTTGAGACTCATTCTTGTGTTTTGACTATTCATATCAATGATTCAATTTCCCAATGAATTCCTCAAGTGTCTAAGGTTCATCATACTCGATCTAATATTTTAATTCTAATGAAAACCACTAAAAATTTGTTGAAATTTAACCTTATCATCTGTAACATATGGCACATACCTCAATATCTCTAAGAAATTCATCGTGTACTTCTAATCCGTCACTGATCCCATTCTTAGCTCATATAAATCTTTGGCCTTGATGTCATACTACCTCTCTGACAAGTAATTCTTCTTGAAAATCCTCTTGAACTCATGCCACCTCAAGTCATGTGTCCTTATGTGCCTAACCTGCTTCACATATTCCCACAAGATGTCTTCCTTTCCCCTCAAACTGAAGATATAAATCCTGTCCTTCATGTTATTTGAGTACTCATGAAACTCAAAGAAATTCTTCATCCCAGGTATCCAAGCCTCTGCCTCTTCTAGTTTCTTCAAGTCCCCATCGAACGTAACTGGCTTTTCTTTCTTAAATTCATCTGGAAAGTACCCATTTTCATTCCTACTGTAAGGATGATACCGATGAAAATCATGATGTCTATTTGAACCAGAATTAGAATGGTACTTGTACTCATCACCCCTCCTATATAGAGTGTCCAACAACCTGCCATATCTCATTGTACAACTCTATCTGACCTATGGCTACTAGGATATCTACTGCCATATGCCCCATTAGTTTTTTCCTCATGTCTATAACTGATCTGTAGTGGCCCTTGGTTCTATAAATTTGGCAAGCTTTGAAGAAGTATTATATTCACCTTTGTTTGTTTTTCCTATGCTTGTATGAGATTTTCATTGTCTGCCTTACAACTCCTTATTTCTTCCTTTAGGCTTCTCAATGTGTCTGCCATATTAGGGGAATTACCACCATGTTTCTCATATGAATCATAGGGAGAGTCATTGTAATCTACCATATTTCTACTCATTCTGATGTTCTTCCTACAAGATATAATATTTCATCTAAACCAAATAATAATAAACCAATGTACCTTAGTGAAATTTGGTGACAATACTTCCTGCAAGATCAACCAATCTGCGTAATACATGTATATGGAAAATCATAACAACATATAAACTCATAAAACATGGTATACTACCGCATAATGATGATTCTAGTTGGAGTCAAACCATAGATGCATAACCATACCAAGTACACACCAATGCAAGCTTGATGATACAAAATCACAATCACGGACCATACACAAGCATAAGCAACATGTAACCTAACATGAATTACCAATGCATGTTTAGCATATGACATCACAAAATCGAACATACATAGAAAACACACAAGCATGACCAATATGTGACCTAACATAGATAAGAAATGCATATAAAACATGTAACAATATGTAAGAAAGTGTGCACAGACAATGAATAAATGTAAAAAAACAGAAAATCAATTATATACACATGAAAACATGTTGAAAACAACACCATCAGTCCTCCCATGGAGACACCACTTCCATCATGGCCAACACAACACGGATGCACAAAATAATACACCATAGGAATGAGAAACACATAAGAAACCAATAGAAAAGCATGACCAACACACCGCCCATCTATTCCAAGGGTTGAACCATGCTATGATACCACTCTGTAACACCCTCTTCCCACATCTACCCAAGTAATCGTCCAACTGGGGTAAACATGAGAAGAGAGGATACTAATATAAGTTCAACCTAGAAGATGACCTTAAAGATGTGGAACCGACAGAAACAAGACAGGCACACCTTACACAACATCAACAACATCCTTAGGAGGTAAACCAACATTCCAGGCCCCTGACCCTTGAGGGAGATTGAATTTTTTACCCTTTTAGGCTATAGCCACAATCATGCCAAGGAAAGGTAACAACTACAAACCTATAGCCACAGGCACAACAGAGCAAGCATGCGGCCAGGGCCCCAAACGGTTAATTTTGTGCCTACAACTTTTGGATTTGTGCCACCTTTTCATCCCAAGAGCCCAAGTCACTGCCGAGAACTTCATGAAACTTTAGGAGATGATAAATAAAATTAAAACAAAGGTATTGAACCAACAACATCATGAGGAACTCATCTGGATCCCTCCTAACCATGACATACATTTCGTTAAACATGTCACAAACATTACATCTATAGGTGTAAACAATTGATTTAAACATAGGGGTCTCATACTTATCTCAAAATTTCTAAGAAGAATTTCTCCCTTGCATCACTTGCTACAATACAATATATTTCACCATAGATACATTGTGCATTCATTTATAAGTAAAAACATGGATAAATCCATACATCACCACTGATAAAATACATGCTTATAACCAGCATAATAACAACAAAAATACCATGGATACAACAACAATAGAATCCACCTAATAACCAGTACAATTGCATACCAAATACCAAAGGAATGATCTCTTCATTACTAAATGTAAAAACCAAACGAATATGGGAATTTCATGTTCCACCGGACCATAGATTGGCTGAGCCAAATCTTACTTTAGCTAATCACCCCCGTGACATATTCTAAGCATGAATGTGGGACTTAACCGAAAGAACCAACTAGGGCATCTGAGGCTAAAACACCTCACTCTCATCAATAGAAATCAGGATTTACCATGATCCAATCTGGATCACTAGGTCGACATAATAAACATGTCATAATCATCTTCACTGTGATCTAATCTTGATCACTAGGCCAACACAAGCATGGATATCACCGGATTCTCTCTGCCTACACCATGAGGAATTTTCATGTCTCCTAGTTTCTTAGGATTTACCGCAAGCCACAGTCTAAATTAGGGGTCACTAGGCCCTAAACCGAGACACCACCCTCTAGGCTTTACCCTATATCTACTATTCACCGACAAGGATTCCTAGGCCTAATCAAGCACAACCACCTCTCAGTATTTACTGCAATCCAATCCCAGATCACTATGCCCTAAACTGAGGAAAAAGCTCTCAGGCTTTACTGTAACCCACGTTTCGAATCAGAGGTCACTAGGCCCTAAAACGAGGCAACACATAAACTGATTATGTGTTATAATAATAATAATATTCGGAGATCCACCTCACTCAGCTTCTAATCTATTCAGTAATCTAGCTAAAAAGAACATGATAACTCCACAATACCATGTCTATCTGGAAATGGAAAGGCTAGGTTGAATACATTGTCACAACTGGAAAAACCCCATGCCAAGAAAAAAAAGAACCACATGCAATACCATGCATGCGAAATCTAGGAATGAAAATACACATGCAAATCAATAGCTACCAAGAATATTGTTGTAGTTGCTTGATTCCTACTCCTCCTTGATTTCTTCCTCCTTCTTCCTACTTTCTTTCCTTTCTTGGTCCAATGCCAAAATGCTCCAATAAACTTTAAGTGTCCAAGAGTGAGAGAGAATAATGAGAGAGCTCCAAAAAATGCACTGACAAAAGGTACCAACTAATCCTCAGAAGCCTTTATAGAAGAGGGATCTATTTTCTTCATTGTCCATTATTTTCCTTCAATTTCCTCCTCACATGCAACCTGTGACCTTTCATCTCCATTTTCTCCTAATTTCCATTATTTTCATAAATAAATGTGCCAAAAATGTTATTTTTCCTTTGCAAAGCCTTAGCCCTAGCCTTTGCCAATTTCCTTAGCCATAATAAACCAAATGAACACCCACTAAGATGTTTTTCCCAACATTTAGCTTGGAATAAGTGTCCCATCAACCATGGTTATTACATGCAATTTTCACTAGGGATGTTACAATTTAACACAAGCTTGAAACAGAGAAAAAAATATGTTTGTGATAAGTTTTCATGCTCCTAGCATAATAAGACGATTCTAGACACATGCCCCCCAATATTCATTTCATTCACCTAATTAGATTACTGGTTACTAAGTGGATGGAATGAAGGCTCATTTATGAGATCAAGTAAAATACTCTACTAGGAATTTACAATATATAATCAAAGACTAAAATTGGAAGGGGTTATGTTTCATTTTTTTAACGAGATTGACATAGTAAAAGAACTATGCTGAGGGGACCTTGTTTCATTTTTTAGCGAGCTTGACACAAGAAAAGGAACTATGCTATGGGGAACTTATTTCATTTTTAATGATCTTGACACAAGAAAAGGAACTTTTTTCCAAGAACCTTCTTTTATTTTTTAACAAGCTTGACACAAGAAAAGGAACTTTTCCCTAGACCTCTAGTTATATTTATCATGGCTCCCCAGAGGCCATGGATTCCAAGAATCTCTCATCATATGGGAGAAAAATGTGTTGGAAGGGATACAAATCAAAGGATACAATAGAAAAATTAGAAATATCAGGGACCAGTGCTCCCAATACATGATGCACTACATCACCTATTATATCATTAGTAGACATGATCATGGAACACGTTTCCACATAATTAATACCTAGTGGGGAAGATACCACTTGCATATAAGGACCATTTAGGGAAGATATTTTATTGGGAGTCAAATTAGGACCAACGAATGAAAGTTGGTCAATGTTCATGATTCTTCCTTCATGCAGGAAACACATCACATGAAATAGTGAAGAGACAAGAGTTCCCAGTCATAAACATAGTCACACCCAAGGAGTAAATTAAAATCCAAAGAGTCATGGACTACCATCACATTGATATAGACAGTCATTCATCCCAAAGTAATAGGTAGCTGAGGAAGGATCCCTAATAGTTGATTGGTTCCTCTATTAAAAGGAAATAAATTTTGGGTAATGTGCAGAAGCTACAAAGAACCTAAAGCTTTCCAAGTAGTTGAGAACATAATACAAGAATATGTGCCTTCATATATGATTGTGCCAAGTAAAACCATATTATAATATTTCACTATGATATGGAAGGGAACATAAGGAGGAAGATGATATCCTGCCAATCGACTCTAATCAAAGGAAGTGACCATACTACTTGGAGGGGTGTCATGGGAATAGGAGAAATGACCCCTTGTGCTATGTGAACGGGAGAAATTCTCCCCTGTGTGGTGGGAATGAGAGGATTTCCACCTTGTGTTGTGGGAATGGGAGGATTGTACTTGTGTTCCATTGGAACAAGAGGATTGTCCCCCAATTCATTGGAATAAGAAGAACATGAGCGGTGTGAGACTCACTCTCTATGGGAAAAGTATGATCAATTGAAGGTGGAATCGAGTCTATCGTTTTCTCAAGAAATAGTTGGTTGGGAGTAGACTCGTAGGATTCACATTCAAAGAGAGTGGGATTTATTGGATTTAGATCAATCACTTCATCAACTGGTGGAGGATTAAGGGAAAGCTTCTGATATCCAGCTGGAAGTTGTGGTTGAGAAATAGCAAGATTTACAAATAATTTGGATGCTTTATCCATAAAAGGGAAAAGGTGAATTGGATGATTCTCTTCAGATAACTTACAGGGAAGCTTAAATTTACCCTTCTTCTCATGTATCTTATGATCACTAGTTGATGGTTTGCCACACCAACACAATCTACAAAAGCTGACAACAAAGGATTATGTGAGCCTCTGGACCACACTTCTAATAACTTGGGAATACCAAAACAATCTCTAAGAAGGTGGTCACCCTTACATAACTTGCAAGGGCATTTAATTTTGCGGGGTTGATTGAAAGGTTTCTCCAAACTAGTTGCATTGGTGGAAATGGTTTCTTGATTCCCCCTCTACTTATTTTACTTCTTATTCTTCATTTGTTTCTTATGCTCATTAGATACTTGGTTACTAGAATAAAAAATTTCATTAGATGAGGAGGAAGAAAGGGACGAAGAAACACTAGGTGAAGAAGGAAAAGGGTGAACTTTAGGATCAACTTGAGGTTGATGTTGTTCAAGTGGAGGATAACTTGGTTTAGGAATAGTTTGGAAATTTGGAACCATAGGGGTCGAAAACAACCACACTAGAAAACTAATGGTAAATTTGGGAAGGGGAAACGTTGCCATAGAAGGAGCACCAATATTTCCAAAAGAAGGAAAGGGACTAGGATTCCTATTAGTGTGGTTTCCTTGATTGGTAGAATCATGAATTATCTCCATTAGTATCAACCTAATATCCACTAAGGAGTTGTTCCACGGTGAGGATGTTGTTCTGCAGTCAATTAATTGATTTTAGAAATTTAAGACACAAAATAAATCAAAGGGGTAACTAGGAATATAAGGATTACCAAGTCACTGTGAATTTCAATATACCACCTTGGAAAACCAAGGATTTACATACAACCAAGAAATATCCCCAAATATTGTGTTCAATGTATCATAATGTACAAGGCTGTCGACTCGGTTATATATGGTGGGATAGCAAGCTAATGGGCACTTTTAAAATATACCTGAAGGTACGTGGAAGCACAATATGTGGTATTTATTCCTAATGTGTAACCATTTGATGAGAGCGTTCCCATATACATATCATGTGTGGAGCGTCATCTGATATACCTGAAGGTACGTGGAGAATGATCCAATACACTTACATATGTGGAACGGGATATCACCCTCAGAATGTAACACTGACAAACAAATGAAATATCCTACGTTTAAATACGTCAGAACACGTCTCTAACCTATACCTCTAAATTTGTGTGTTAATGTTCCAAATGCTCCTTAAGATTGATTCAGTAAATTTAAAATTTTATTTTGAATTAGATTTAGATTTCAAGGCTCAAAACTCGATGTCACTTGAACACACCTCTGATGCAACCAATATGAAAAAAAAAACCCTTTTCATTTTCCTTTTAACAATGAAAGGTCTAACTAAGTAGGGGAAGAATAAATCAATCAATAATGCAACAAACAAGTGATGCAATAATCGATCTCCTCAACTTCACTATTCCAATCGAAATCAAAGCCCTATATGCAATTAATAATTGTTTTTCATTTCTTTCCTTTTAATGCTTAAAATTAAAAGAAACATATGAATGAAACTTGATCTATAACGAAAATAAACCACACAGAATTTAACTGTAATGTAACAGTTACTTTTAAAATTCAATAATCAATCTATGCATACAAACCCTAATTGACAAGAAGAAATAAAGAACGAAATAAAATATTATAAAAAAAGGTGATGACACTCAGATGTGATTAAAATTCATCCACAATTCAACACCCCCCACCGCCCTCCGGGGGGAATTGAGGGGGAAATATATTTGCAAAAATTAGCAAAAACACACGATTTCACCCAAGGGATTGGCTTTACAGAGACCGTGAGAAAATAAGAGACTCAAGTAAAATTTTTGGACCAAAACAAAACAAAGATAAAGGAAAATATATGCAATTTTTTTCATCCTACAGGATCATCGCTGGTGTATAACGGGAACTAGTGCACTACAATGCAAGTAGAGAGAAGAAACAGGTGCACTGGGGCACTTTGTCTTAGAACAAAGAATGTTTTATGGATAATTCGGTCAAAACATAACACAACAAACCCAACCAAGATCAAAAGGGTGTTTTCTTAAGGTCAATCAATGTCTGAGTGAGTCAATTAAGGTTGCTCTGAGAGGTGAAAAGGATGATAATATTAAGGAAACCACTAAGGAAAGAATCGATCCCCAATGGAGTCACCAACTTGTTATGAAGAATTTTCATGATTGTGGACAAAGGTGAATTCCATAGATCTAGTGGTTGGATCTATAAAAACATAAGACAAAAAGCATGAAGTTTTCTTTAGAGAAATTAGAGTATGGTAAAGAATCCTACCTAGAATCTGTAGCAAGCCTTCATTTCCTCCTCGCTTGTAATATCTAATTCTAGCTCTAGGTGTTATAATTATAACTTGCAGACGTGACTAAAACAAGCAAAGGATGCACAAAATCCAAATAGCATAATATAATATCTCTACTCAATGAATCAACATGGAATTTAAATATGAGTGAAAACATAACACAATAAATATAGGAAAACAAGACACTCTTTGTATTGAAAAATATAGGAGAGAGTTTAAAACCATAAATAGTAGTTGACTTTGTAGATGTCTCCCCTAGTTGACTTGTCCTTCCTTGTAACAAAGAACGCCTCAATATCAATGCTAATGGATGGATATGTTGACTCCTTTAGGCTAAAAGAAGAAACATGAAGGCACAATCAATCTCCAAAAGAAAACTCAGACCTTATGGGAGATAGTAAATTTATAGGAGTATGGTAGTTTGGGAATTCTTATCCAATTGCCAATCCAGGCGTGAGATCCACTTAAGAGGGGAAGATGAGCTCAAGGGATAGGAGATGAGGTCTTCAAGATAAGATTTGAGTTCTTATCCATGCTAATGATCCAGGTGGATATTTTTGGCCACCTTCCTATTCCACCTAGTCAGTTTCATCAGTTTTCTTATTTACTATTTTTAGCATTTTTTTCGTGTTCTGAACTTATGGAGCCATTTTGAGGCCCTAAACAATGTTTTTTGGGCATGAATGGTCATTTTTTTTCATATAAATTGCATCAACAATTGTATTCCTTGAAGATATATTTCCAATGAGGTATCATATGCGTCAAACGAAGATAATATGACCAAGTTACGATCCTGGGAAGTTGGTTGCCCAACTAACCCCAACAGGGCCCATAAAATATTGGTGTTACATCTCCTCGGGCAAGGGTTTTGGTTTTTTAAGGTTTTATCTTATTGTCCAATAATAAAAATTCCCTTAAGCCTCATTTTAACACAATTCATACGCATGTAGCTGCCACATCTCTTCTCAAAGATAAGCTACCATCGTCGAGCTAGTTTATTTTCCATTCTGTCTGTAAGAATTTTTTAGTATTTGATATTAATGAAATGAAGCATTATTCTTGTTTCATATCTACGTTTATGTTTATTTATGTATTTTATTGTGTTCCTAAATAATTTCGGATCAATTTTATCATAGCGGTATGCTCTTTCTCGATATTTCTTTGCATGTTCCCAACGAGGTCGGGGTATATGAAGTTAGGGCTCGATCTGGTTGAACCTTTGCAAGATCAACCTCGCAAACCCCAACGACCTCCCATGGCGGAAGAAAATAAAGATGAGGTAGCAGGAGATCCTATCAAAATATTCCTCGACTAGGCCCTTGAGAAACAAAGGAACGCGATGATGGATAGATTGTCCTATATCCTTCAACGACTACCCATTGGGGACACATATTCATCCAACATCCACTCTGGAGGTGCCACTCATTTTAAGGTACAAGTAAAATTTGACATTCCCATATTTGAGGGCCAAATAGATGTAGATGCCACAGATAGATGGCTAGATTTTTTGGAAGGGTATTTTTTGGTCCATGATTTCTCTGATCAAGAAAAGATTACCTTTGTGCTCCTCAAAGCCACCCCCCATGTCAAATATTGGTGGGAAACCTACTGTGAACATAAGGATAGGGTTCTTTCAGTCGCACCCACTAGGAATTTGTTTTGAGATGGGATCAAGGAAAAATATTACCCCTTGGGAAGCTATGAGGACAAGTGCATCCAATGGACCACTTTGTGGCAATAAAGGGTGAAATATGTGCACGAGCTGATGAATTTGGTCCATACCCTACACAAAAAGTTGGGTATTAAATATTTAGAGAAAAAAATGGTGCTCAAGTACCGCAATTGTTTACACATATAAATTCAGGAGGAAATGGAGTTCCTCAATATTACCTCTCTTGGCACGGCATATCGATATGTTACCAATATCGAGCAGAAATTTAAGCAGAAGAAGCGAGACTTTGGATCCGCAAATCCAAAGCTAGAGAAAGGCACCCCCAAACCGTAGAACAAGGGGAAAAGCCAAAGCGAGGTGACTCAAGAAAACCCGATGAAGCACCAAGTGAAGAAAAACACCACAAAGCCAAAGAAGGACACAAGGAACTGGTGTGAATTTCATAAAATATCCACTCACAACACAAGCGAGTGTTGTACCAAACAGTCGTTGGTGACCGAGTTGAAGGCATTAGAATCAAATGCATGTTATGATTTTGAGTCTGGACGAGACAAGGGGAATGAAATGTGAAGCAAGTCATTGATGCAAAATCCAGTTCTACTATTGCCACCACCAAGATATAGAAGGAGGAACCCAAAGATCCAGAGGAGGGGGAGTGCCTCTTCCATTCCTAGATGTGAGTGAAGAGTTCTCCACTGCAATTCATTTTCGATAGCATAAGCCAAAACAACCTCATTTTAGAGGTCGTGAAGTGGCTCTGCCTATTAACCATAACACACCCACGATCGTATACCATCGGGTGGCTTCACCAAGGAAGAGATCTTTGCGTCAGCCATCAGTGTCGCCTTCCCTACAACATCAAGCCCTTCACGGATGAGGTACTATGTGATATTTCTCCTGTTGAAGTTTTTGATGTATTATTAGGCCAACCATACTTGTGGAAGTGACATGTTGTGTATGAGTCTAGTCCTCATTCTGTTATTATTACTTTGGGAAATAAGTTGTATGGGATACCAGAGGTACTGCCACCTTCTTTCATCTCTTTTATTATTGTCGAGTAATACAATAAGATTATTTCCCAAACCAAGAAATTTGTTTTCATTGCAATTCTCCCATAGGGCAAGAAGAATATTGTGGCCACAACCTCCAAATAGGGTGCCCCTGCATGAAAGTAGCATATGGAAAAAGTCGTGGAGGAATACTAGGACATTTTCCTCTCAACCACAGGGGTTCCTCTACACTGTCAAGTCAAGCACTACATTGATCTGACCTCAGGCGTGTCATTACCTAATGGTCCAATCTATCAACGCTTTGTTCTGGAGAATGATGAAATCAAGAAGCATATCTAAGAGTTGTTGTAGTAAGGACACATCACGCCAAGCTCCTCACCCAGTGGGAGCCCGATCATGTTGGTACAAAAGAAGAATGGAACCTGGAGACTCTGTATTGACTATCGGGCACTGTAAAATATCACATATTGGAATAGGTATATAATCCCATAGATCGATGACTTCCTAGACCAGCTCAGGGGGGTTAAATATTTCAGCAAGATCAATTTGAAGTCTGGGTATCACTAGGTACAATTCAAACCCTCTGATGTGTGGAATATTGCCTTCAAATCCAAGGAGCCTCTTCAAATCACCATTCATGCCTTTCATCTTGATGAATGCTCCCTCAACCTTCATGCGGCTGATGGAATACATTTTGCAGCCATTCACCAACTCATTTGTAGTGGTGTACTTGGATGACATCCTAATATTCAGCCGGACTTGGGAAGAGCATTGCCACCACATCCAACAGGTCCTCCAAACATTGCGGCAACACAAGTTGTGTGCCAATTTGGAGAAGTACACTTTTGGCATGACCCAGGTTTAGTATTTGGGATACATTATTAATGAGTAGGGGGTGCATGTGGATCCAGCCAAGATCCATTACATTAGGGATTAGCTAGCCCCAACCACTCTAACACACCTCTGCAACTTTTTGGGTCTTACAAATTTCTATCGCAGGTTCATGTTGGGATTCTCTCATATCACTTGGCCCTTGACTCAAGTCACCAAGGGAGGAGCAAAATTGTTAGTATGAATCTTTCGTCAAAAAATACCACTTTA
This sequence comes from Pinus albicaulis, assembly GCA_034641835.2. Classification (NCBI taxonomy): domain Eukaryota; kingdom Viridiplantae; phylum Streptophyta; class Pinopsida; order Pinales; family Pinaceae; genus Pinus; species Pinus albicaulis. The sequence goes on from JAXQQM020067653.1 coordinate 61,843, forward strand.
GATACGCATAACAAATAGCCCTAACATCGATTATGGCTGCCAATATCTTTAAATCTGTAGTTAGTTGATCCAAATAAAGCTGCACAAATCTAGATCTATGCATAAAAGACATTAAGCAGTAAAAATGAAATGTTGCTCCATGTATCCAATAGACAAGACAAGAACAATATATTTGAAATAATTTTTATATTAAAGGGGCACCTGAGAGGAAAACAAGAAAGGAGTTTCCAATTCTCCTCAATGGGATGGGTTCTTGAAAGTCCTCAGCATTTCAGATCTAAAATTTCTCTCTTGTTGGTGTAGAAAACCCAGACAAACATAGAACTCAAAGGGAGCTCACAAAGCAAGTGATAAAGAATGTGACAATGATAATGGCTCAAAGTCAGAACAAGAATATAGATCCAGAGTGATCTAATGCAATGAAAGGTGACTAATGAATGGGAAAACCCTTCTATTTATAACAAAATATTAGGGCGGTCTAGAACTTGGTGCATGAATAAAATATTAGTAATCAAATTCTAGAACCACCTTTTAGGAATATTTTATTATATTTGTTGGAGGGAAAAGGATTTTTGACTTGGGTCAATTCCTTTATTTATAAATAATAAATAAATAAATGATTTATTTATTATTTTAAGGAAATGGTGGAAATATAATTAAATAAATAATGATTTATTTAATTATTCATAAATGATTTAGTCAAATTTAACTAGGAATATTATTTAAATAAGGATTTAAATAACTTATTCCTAGGAAATAATCAAATAAATAAGGATTTATTTAATTGATTTCCTTTTTTTGGGTTAAATATGACTAGGAAATATAAAAAAATATAGATTTGTTTATTATTTCCTTTTGGGGTTTCCTGTTTAGACCATAAACAACTTAATAAAGGTGTTTTACTAAGTTATTTCACATAGTGAAAGCAATTTTACTTAGGGTAAAATTGGTCTTACATGGTGTACTTAGGTTCATCTAATGATAATAGGTTAGATGACCAAAAAATGGTGTAACAGATTCCCCCCCAACGTACGAGTGTTAGGAGAAAATCATATGACCGAAGTACGTTGTAAGAACTCAATCACTAGACATCAAGAGGGAAGTCAGAGAGAGAAATGTAAGGTAGTCTAATGTGCTAAAGGACTAGACCCTGAGGAGACGAGACTTACAGGTGCAACAAGTCTCTAGTTGATGAAGTGGTACCTGTGCTAAAGGTGGCGGGGGAGGCATACCTATGTCTTCTGAGACAAAGTACAAAAGAATAGTATGTCCAGTAAACAAGGGACCAAACTATAAAGTACATGCTAGCATAAATACGAGCCAGAAAAATAGAATGATGAATCCCACATACATGTTGTGCATGGAATAACAACCAGGACTTATACAATAATATTTTGGTACATGAGATACAAATACAACCCAAATGCCCCCTATACACGGGGAAGGGCTCGCAAAATCTGACTGATACATGCAAATTGAAAAGGCGCTGCAAGCGGCTGAGGCCGACATCATCAAATGTAAGGAGCTGCATCAAAGGTTGAAATGAAGAAATCATCCGGGCATGTGGGGGGCTACCTGTAGGGCCACCCCCTCATGAGGGTTGAGACATCTCACACACACCCGGGAATCACCAATAGCTATTGCTGCATCACTGGACCATCAAGTATACGGATCACGATCATGATGAAAGGAGCTCGAACCAAGGTACACCGCCCTCTAGACCTGTCTTCTGGAGGAAATGAGTTGATGTCGACAGAAGGAGGTCCGCCATAGGTGAGGCAATAAGGGATCCCCAACTAAGGCACGAGAGAAAATAGTAGAGCGACTAACAGACGGACACTAATGATGATGATGAAATGGGGGATACTGAGTAGCGGATGGACGACTTCCCTTGTTAGAGCATAAAGGGCATGAATGGCTTGGTAGTGACTGACACAATATCATGAGGGATAGGGGACAATGGGACTAAAGGCCATAATTTGCAACACGAGAGAGGGACCAAGCAATGAAGGATGGAGGACTATAGCAGGATACAAAGGGACTCGAGATAGACTCCATGAATGCGATGATGACTCAACTTGGATGCTCTAAACAAGGGCGACTCGATGGTGCTGCCACACAGTAAAGGTCCAATGGGGGACCATAAAAACATGAGTACAATAGGGTATCTCATAACGAAAATCAACACGAACAAGTACAATTAAGGAGGCAAAGTGGTGCCCCAAGTACAAGTGTTGTAAGTGAGGAAATTTGATTTGGAGGAGAGGTGAATAGACCCTTCGTGGAAAAAATGTGTCCTAGTGAAGTATCAAAACATGAAAAACTAACAGACACCCATTTGAGTGCTCGGTGAGAGCTTTCCAATGGTGCAGACGGTGTGTCAAATGGGGCTACGGTTTGGTCACAGCAGGCGAAAGAAAAAGTAGGGGTTTTTCTTCTAATAAGGCATTTTCCCTCCAAATACATTCATTTGCTTGTGTAGCTGTGGTGAATGTGGAGAGGAGAGAAGGCCCTAAATATTGCGATGATTATAGTGGGAAAACCGACTGTTGGAATCGAGATCCATCAGTTGTAAGTAAGAGGCCTAATCCTACTCTTTGTTTTTGATGGATTAAAAGTTCAGATTAGGATCCCAAATCTTAGGAAAAACCCCTACCTCATCATTACGGCCGGGTCGCACTTTTTGGGGCAAAAACTGTGACCTGGGAAGTAGGTTTGGGCCTGAAATGTGTGACATGTCCCAGGATTTTGCCAAAAAGTGCGACTTGTCAAAGGGAGGTGATTTTAGTGCTATTGTGTGCTGAGATTCAGTTTTTGTGTAATTGAATGCAGTTTTACCTATCTGTAGACTGACAAAGATGATGGTTTTGTGCAGATATGGCAGATATACGAATCAAGTGGAGACAGAGAGAGACCTGGGTACATTACGATCAGAAATCCAAGCGGATCAGGGTGTCCGTCGTGCATTGGCTACATTTGGGGTTCTAAAATTTGTGGAGAACCCTCTGATGAGAGCTGGGGAGCCCTTGTTGGCCCAGATTGTCAGTTATTGGGATCCGGATCATGAGGATTTTATAGTGCAAGGGCACAGAATTGAGCTGACAGTCCAGGATCTGTATTTCCTAACTGGTCTCCCACCATTAGGGATGGTGGGAAATACACAGCCAGTGTTACCGCGGGGGCGTAACATCATGGAGTTCGTAGAGCGACATTGTCGACTAGGTGTCCGAGTCAAAGGGACTCGGATATCAATTGGGGATCTAGAGAGGTTGGAGACCCGTGCAGTGGTGGCAGCAGTGTTGCTTATCCTGGGCAGCCAGGCGCTTCATCACATCACTGGAGGGTAGATGATGATTGTAGAAAGTGTGTTGAGTGGGACCTACTATGGGTGGGCCCAGATGATGTTGGTGTCATTGAAACAACAGCTGTCACTTTGTAAGCGGCAAGTGAACCATGATTGTGCTTATGGGACGGTATTGTGCTCCTTCTTTTTTAAGAACATCCCGACCTTGCAACCTCGTGTACAGCTACCTGATGGGGGTCCGAGAGAACCCAGGATGCATCGGTGGGGGCGACTACTGTGCAGAGGAGGAGGAGGGGCGGTCGAACGGGTGTTTCAACCAGATTTCTTCGCCCATTGGGATCAGATGCCATTGGCTCGGGATCCTCCAGAGAGTGATTAGATGTAGGGCAGGTGGTGCCCCCCAGTGTGTATCTAGGGGCAAGTGGTGCCCCTTAGTTTTTGAGTTTTGTTTGTTGTAACATGTTATGGGCATGTCATATGTTTCAGAGTAGATGGAATCTAAAAACATGTTATATGATATATATTATGTATATGCATTGTGTTGATGATTTTAAATGTTATTGTCTTGTGTGTGATAAATTCCAGTCTAGAACATGGTCTGCAATTCTATCTACGTAGTGATTTTGAATTCTAGGTACATGGTTGAAAGTAATGAATCTAAATTCATGTATCAAAAGTTTCACTCGTAAATATTGTCTAAACAGGATAGGGTTTTTCACACGATAGACACCATTGAGTTGTAAGACAAGAAGCAGAGAATCTAAACGAACGTGCAGATGGAGGATGCGATGCGAGAGGGCATCGACTAAGAGGCCACGTACTGCATCATATTCGGCCTGATTATTGGTGGCATTACCAATGCAGATCCCATTAGAAAGAGTGAGGGTATGCAAGGGGGTAAAGATGTCCCAAGCTGCTGAGGCTAGATTTCAGGAATAGCGACTTGCCCCATTGGCATAGCCAATATAATGTGTGGACGAGAGGTCTGGTGAAATAGTGTCACAAGACAAGAAATGGGAGGAGGGAGAATAATGATGGCAGCGTGAGTGTAGGGTAGACATCAAATGACAACTATGGGAGGGATTAGTCTGGGTAGGATGGCTATGACTCATGGACCAACTAGAGGGTAATGTATGATGGATATGGGAGGAAAAGATGGGGCTCATTGTATGGAGGACATCATAGATACAGATGGTATCATCTTGGTTATGGGTGGGAAGGAAAAGGTCGAGGAAACCACATGACGTTGCAAAGCTACCTAAATCATCAGCATGGGAAGAAAGGCTCACATAGGATCGCCATGGGGGATGAGAGAAGAACAAGTAAAAATATGGTCAAAGGATGTGGAGCCCAAGAATGTTGTTGAAGGGAAATCAAGCAAAACAGACGGAGTGGATTCAGAGGGAATGTACTCCGAGGGTCATACGGATGATGATAGGTATAGGAGGGGGGTATAAGGTTCTGACATCTCAACATCAGGGGGAGGAATTTCAATGGTAGCAAGGGGATCCTCGAGTTGGCCTAATGCATACTGCGCAAGGATGGGAGAGGAAGATTGATTTTGTTCAACCTCATACTCGCGAATGACCTCTAAAGAGGCATGGTAATGCATGAGGTGAGGACAATGGTGAGAATAATGGCCATGGACACCACACAGAGCACAGGGTTTGTTGGTGTAAAGAGTCTTTGGGTTCTTGGCTGTGGACGAGGAAGAAATAGAGGATTCAAAGACCGTAGATTCAAGGAACGTGACATTAACCATGGGTTGGATACGGGGCAACTTAGGACAAGTATGGGTGGCATGACTGATACCATCACACAAGGCACAAGGCTTGGCGGGTGGAGGAGGAGTAGGGTCAAGCAGGGTGGCCTTGTCTTTGGATGTCTCCTTTCGAGCTTTTCTTTTCTTGCTCGTAGATGTCACAACATGAGGATGGTATTGTTGAGGTGCTAGGGGCACTGTAGCGACGGAAGAAGCGAAGGGAATCGGTTGAACCGGTGTCAAAGCAAGGTATGGTTTGGGGTGACCTGGTGGGGTTTCGGCTGGAGGCTGAAGATACTAGACGGGTATTCCCAGGGTCAAATTAGGGAGGGAAAGGGTTGCCATGATTGGAACCAAATAGACTCCGGGAGGGGGAGCAAGGAAAGGTATTTGACCTGCAGGATAATGGCTAGGAGGGGTAGCTCCCAGATTGTTGAGACCTGGGGGAACCAACCCGGGAGGGTATAGAGGCTCAGGTGTAATAGCTGGATGAGAAGGTATAGAAGGAAGAGGTTCGACTAGCTGAGGCGAAGGGCTACGAGCGGGTTGCGGCGGGTGAGGTTGAGGTTGCTAACTAGCCGAAGCGGGCCGCTTAAGGTCAGCCCGAGACGATTGCATCATGCAAACATTCGCTAAGCTGGGATCAGAGACAAGAGGAGGGGGAGGACCTGGGAAGGGTCCAAGCAAGGAGGAGTCTTTGTAGACGCTAGGGGAAACATTGGTCAAAGAATCAACGGTTTTTTTATTAGTGACAGAAGAGATGGTGGACTTAGGGGAGGTCTGAGATTTTGGTTCATGATATGTCAACTGGTCGATGGTGACAATTTTTCCATTATGAGGGAAAAACATCTTGCGATGGATTGCGGATGGGACAACAGACATGGCATAGGTGTAGCTACACCCCAAAAGAATGTTATAGTCAAGAGGGGCATCGATAACTTCAACGTCAACGCAAACAGTCTTGCCCGCAAGGGTGATAGGACAGTTACGGAATAGGCCAATGGGTTGGGAGGCATGGCCATCCCATGCACAAAGGGTGATTGTGGAAGGGGCCAGCTCAGGAGATCTGAGTTGTTTCCAAACCGAAGTAGACATCACACATGTAGATGCCCCCTCATCAATAATACACCGAGCGATGTTGGAATTTCAGATTTTGACTGGGATTTGGAAAGAAACAGAAGCAGGAAGGGGGGGATGGTCTGAGTGACGGGCATCAAAAACATTCAATTGGTCATCAGCAGGATCTACAGCACTCATGGAAGATAGTAGAGCCTTCTTTTGAGAAGGACATGACTGAAGGAGTTCTAGTGTTGAAATGGCAGTAGGATATTGTGCTAGATCATCTACTATGCTATAAGAATGGGCAGCTCGACTAGAGGCAGCATTTCGGCGTAATGGGCCCTTAGGAATATTGGTATGAACCTCAGCTTTGGGCGGAGGGATCTGCAAGGGACCATTAGGTGTCGACAGAGGCTCTTTAGGACTTGAATATGGGGACTCGAGGACAAACGGAGTGGGAGGCGTGGAGTACCGACGAGACCGAGTTTGGAGTTTAAGGTCGATGGTGAGAGGTTGGTCAGAAGTTATCATGAGAATCTGGTAATCGGAGGAACCAGAAGGGGAAGGTTGAGTGGTTACCAGGGCATGAGGTGGTTGAGTAGCCACGAATCCTTATTGAGGGAAAGGATCGGTAAAAATGGCGGGTTGAGAAGTAGCCGCATTGGGAGGGATAGTAGGGGAGGAATGATGTCCCTGCATGGTGGCCTAATACTCCCACATCTGCCGCATCTATGGTAATAGGGGACAATCGTGAGTGTAATGACCATAAGCACCGTAACACGAATAGGGCTTATTGGTGCGAAGAGGCCTTTCCGGCTTGGGCTGAGAGCCCTGTGGCTGGTTAGCAATGTTAGAATCAATACTTGGAGGATTGGATCCATGACTACCAGAGGCAGATTGATTTTGATTGCCTTTCCTCTTTCTTTGAGAAGGAAGAGGATTAATCACGCCCTGCTGCGCAAATACTTGCCCTGGAGGGGGTAGTAGTTGCTGTTGCAAGGGTTGAGAAGGCAAGGGAGTGAGAGGTCCAAATGCTGGAGGAGCTGGGACACCAGGCTGTGGGTAAGGATAAGGGTTAGGATGGGAAACATTGAGGTAAGCAGGAGTGTGGGAAAAAAGAGGAGGCATGCCATATCCTGGATACATGCTACTTTGAGGGGGAAAAGTGTTGGAAGTGTTGGCCCCTCCTGGAGGGAAACCATAGCCCATAAGAGGTTGAGCAGAGGTATGTGAAAGAGCTCCAACGATACTGTTAGCAGAGTGATATGCCCCAGGGGCGTTAGCGCCATCGGGCTTGGGGAGGTCAGGAAGGACGGTATAAACATAACCAGATTGAGCATAGATAAGGTCATATTTCAAGGCTGTTTGGAGGGCGGCTTCTTTGGTTTGAGGGAACTGGGATGCGACATCTTTGCCGATGGGAGGTAAGAGAGAGCGAAGGAACCAATCCATATAAACCCGATCTTCAAAGGTGGGGGCTCGACATAGGCTCCTTCTTCTCTGCCATTCCTGGACATGAGTGGAAAGGCGGGTCGAAGAGGATTGATGGAAAGAAGTCAAGAGTTCTATACCAGTGTCGTATCGGAGAGGGAGCTGGAAATAAGATAAAAAGGCTTGGGAAATGGTCACAAAGGTGGTATGGGAAGAGGCGGCCTGATCAACATACCATTTAGAAGCTTCACCGATAAGCGTGCATTGGAACAATCTAAGACGAATGGAGTCATCAATAATGGAATTGGATGAACATCACATATGGAAAGATCGGATATGGTTGTAGGGATCTTCACTAGCAAGGCCTTTGAACTTGGGAATGTCGGAGGGGAGCTTGGTTGGCATAGCAGGCCAACTAACATCGTGGCGGATAGGATCATTGATCAAATGATTGAAATCGGGGAGACTAAGACCGGCCATATAAGGGAGCAAAGGGACAGTCGAGGTAGTTCCCGTAGTGGTTCCACTGGAAACAGACCCAGCAGTAGAACTGGGGTTGCTTCTAGCACTAGGCCTTGAACTAGACATGGTGAAGGTAACAGGGGGAGAACCAGGAGTAGGGGGAGAACCTGAACAATCAAAAGAAGATTCAGAGTGTGAACTCAGGGGAGGAATTACTCGATGACGACGGGAAGGAGGAAGTCAGCTAATCGAAAACTGAGGGTGAAGGCCAAGAAGTCTTCGGGATAAACGCCTTGGAGGCGCAATGATGACGAGAAGAAGAAAAACTGACAAGGGAAGGGAGGTGAAAAATCAAGTGAGGTCAATGTCGAAACAAGGGCAGATCGGTGTAGTGTCAATTGATTTTAAAGTCTTTGCCAGACGGTGTTAACTAGGCTCTTCTTCACTTAGGTTCAGTGTGTGGCGTGTGTTAATTTTAATTTTTAAACCCAGACGTTTTGAGAGTAAAAGAAAAAGTGTGCTGCGTAACTGAAAATAAATCTGTAGAGAACAGTAAATAACACTGAAATAACAGAAAATTAACAGCTATCAATGCATCAATCTAACCCAAGAAGGCGGGTCTCTCAAAACTAGACTAGAAAAGGGAAAAAATCTAATCAAAACACGCTAAAAAGAGGCCAATAGATCTAAGGTCGGGAGGGACAGGGATCTAAAGGAGAAATCTGCTGAAAAGAGGTGCAGAAAATAGCAAAGAAGCAGAGGCAAGGTTGCTGCCACAAAGGGGAAAATCAGCTAAAGGTAGAAGGGACAAGGAGGTGACCCTAGAGGAAAATCCAAACAAAACTATATGAGGTGATTTGAAAGGGAGAAGAGCTGATCTAGAGGGATCTGAAAATGAGGTATCAGAGCTGAAAAGAAGAAGGCTGAAACTCTGAAAATTCAGATGTTTGAAACAGGTAAAACTCTCCCACAAAAAGTGGAGGGTACTAAAGCCCTAAGGGGAAATATTCCCACTTAGTTGAATGAAACAGATCAGAAAAAGGTCTAAACGGGCAGAGACAAAGGCTGGAAAACCCTGACAAAAGCTTCAGACAAACCCAGAAAAATTGCTAGAAAATTGCAGAAAAAAGTGCAGGTCACAGGTTCTGACTTGTTTTCAGTCTAGGTCGCAGTTTTGGGGCAGAAAAGTGCGCCCTCCAGTCGAGGTCGCAGTTTTTGGGCCGATAAGTGCGACCTGCAGATCCGGGTCTCTTGGCGGTAGATTTCAGAAAAAGTTGTCGTCTCAGCTACGGCTGATGTCTGTCTCCTGCGCAATAGGGCCAGAAACACACATAAGTTAAAAATTTTAATGTTTGAGGGTTTTGGAGGTGAAAAGCACCATAAAAATAGGAAAAACAGAAAACTGAAGAGAAACCCTAGGGTCTGAAATAGCTGGATATGCAGGAATATATAAAACGACAGTGGTCGCAAAAGAAAACCCGTGTGGAGTCGCCAATTGTTAGTATGAATCTTTCGTTGGAAAAATACCACTTTAGCTACGCATAACAAATAGCCCTAATGTCAATTATGGCTGCCAATATCTTTAAATTTGTAGTTAGTTGATCCAAATAATGCTGCACAAATCCAGATCTAAGCATAAAAGACATTAAGTAGTGAAAATGAAAAGTTGCTCCATGCATCCAATAGACAAGACAAGAACAATATATTTGAAAGAATTTTTATATTAAAGGGGCACCTGAGAGGAAAACAAGAAAGGTGTTTCCAATTCTCCTCAATGGGATGGGTTCTTGAAAGTCCTCAGCATTTCAGATCTAAAATTTCTCTCTCTTGTTGGTGTAGAAAACCCAGACAAACATAGAACTCAAAGGGAGCTCACAAAACAAGTGATGAAGAATGCGACAATGATAATGGTTCAAAATCAGACCAAGAGTATAGATCCAGAGTGATCTAATGCCATGAAAGGTGACTAATGAATGGGAAAACCCTTCTATTTATAACAAAATATTAGGGCGGTCTAGAACTTGGTGTATGAATAAAATATTATTAATCAAATTCTAGAACCACCTTTTAGGAATATTTTATTATATTTGTTGGAGGGAAAAGGATTTTTGACTTGGGTCAATTCCTTTATTTATAAATAATAAATAAATAAATGATTTATTTATTATTTTAAGGAAATGGTGGAAATATAATTAAAAAAATAATGATTTATTTAATTATTTATAAATGATTTAGTCAAATTTAACTAGGAATATTATTTAAATAAGGATTTAAATAACTTATTCCTAGGAAATAATCAAATAAATAAGGATTTATTTAATTGATTTCCTTGTTTTGGGTTAAATATGACCAGGAATAATAGTTAAATTGATGTTTAACTAATTATCCTTTGAAGAAATATAAACAAATATAGATTTGTTTATTATTTCCTTTTCGGGTTTCCTGTTTAGACCATAAACATCTTAATAAAGGTGTTTTTAAATAGAGAATCCATACAGGTGAAGTAGATTATAGAGGAGAGGAATAACCTGTTTCTGAGTTTTTATTAATAAAGGTGTTTTACTAAGTTATTTCACATAGTGAAAGAAATTTTACTTAGGGAAAAATTGGTCTTACATGGTATACTTAGGTCCATCTAATGATAATAGGTTAGATGACCAAAAAATGGTGTAATAGAAATAGT
>JAXQQM020077734.1:0-14296 GCA_034641835.2 Pinus albicaulis
GTTTTTTGTTTAAATGACAGAGAATGTTTCCCTTGAGGATCTTACCACCAGAGAGGAAGACAGGGCAACAGTCCCAACGGCGACAACTGGTGCACCAGGTAAATAATCTCATTGCAATTTTTTTTATTAATATTACCGAACTAGTTCAATGATATTTAAAAAACTGACAATTAAAATTTAATATTATCTGTTTTTGTAGGCGATGCCCCGTCACTGGATGAGACCAGACATCGTGACTACGCAACTAGGTCAGCGACGACAAATGGTGCACCAGGTAAATAATCTCATTGCAATTTTTTTTATTAATATTACCGAACTAGTTCAATGATATTTAAAAATTGACAATTAAAATTTAATATTATCTGTTTTTGTAGGCGATGCCCCGTCATTGGATGAGACCAGACATCGTGACTACGCAACTAGGTCAGCGGCGACAACTGGTGCACCAGGTAAATAATCTCATTGCAATTTTTTTATTAATATTACCGAACTAGTTCAATGATATTTAAAAACTGACAATTAAAATTTAATATTATTTGTTTTTGTAGGCGATGCCCCATCACTCGATGAGACCAGACATCGTGACAACGCAACTAGGTCAGCAGCGACAACTGGTCCACTAGGTAAATAATCTCATTGCAATTTTTTTAATTAATATTACCGAACTAGTTCAATGATATTTAAAAACTGACAATTAAAATTTAATATTATCTATTTTTGTAGGCGATGCCCCATCACTGGATGAGCCCAGACATTGTGAATACGCAACTAGGTCAGAAGTGCGGGTCGAAAGGCACGAAACAGGAGCAGAGCACGATGATATTGATGACGTAATTAGGAGCTTTAAAAATAGGAAGAAGAAAAGGAAAATTTGACAATGTAAAATATTGTATTATTATAAGACAAATGTTACCATACTTGGAATGTTTTTTGCGTTATATAAAAAACTCATTGATCATACTATTTTTATGTCAAGCATTAATTGCAATGTTTCTTTACGTACTTTTTGTTGAATTGTTTTTTATTAGTTATTGAATATTTTTTTTTATGCTCATGAATGTAAAAAATGAAATATAGATTGGGTATTGGAGAATTGAGAGTGATGTGAGGGGGGGGGGGAGGGGCCATAAGAGCTTCCACCTTCACGTGGTTGGCCTTGTTTAGTAGAGAATAATTTATTGGAGCGATTTAATCTTGGAGCAAACCTCCCTCGATCCAGTGTAGCAACAAAAAAGTCATTGTTGACTTAGTTGCTACTCTTTCATATCGTGGGAGGCTTGTTCCAAGTTCATGCGACTCCAATAAATTGTTCTTGAAATGAAGAGGAGCTTATTCAGGTATGTTTTGACATTTTCAACATATGTTCTAACATTATCATAAGAATGCATCTTAGAGTAAAAAATACTACATCAATTACTTGTATTTATTGTATAGACAATGATGGATTTTGATTGACTTGGCAGTGCAGGTACAAATCCTCTTGCATCATGAGAAATACAACTTGTCAACCAGGGTCATGTCCAGGATATTTTTGCTTGTGCGCTTGACCAGGTTCGTAATGTCACATTTTATAAGTTCCTTTACAGTTCATAATTCAATATTAAGCTTGTTCATGATTATTATCTAGGTTTTTTGTATGTGTTTTTTCATCTATTTGATTGTAAGCAACTCTGCATGTTTCCTGTTGTTCACTATGATTTCTCCCATTACCACTCCCAGGATGAATCCGACTTTATTGTTACATAGGTTACTTTATTGTTACTATGATTTTCCCATTTACGATTTCATAGGTTACATCATGTAAAGTTGTCAATCTCAGGTTGGTGATGAGCTTTAGTTCTCCAGATTTGGGGCTTTTCTGATATTTTCTCCCTCATGTCATTCCTGCATCACCTCATTGTCTGAGCATGCCAATTGTCTACCACTTGTACCAATTGGCACATGTCAATATCTGAGTGGTGCCACATTTCACCTATTTTCAATGAGAGTTTAGGGTTTCTCTAACATAGCTTCAGAAATCCGATTCAGTGCCTGCTTGAATATTGTCACATAATACTCATGGTTTGGATTGATGAGCATGTTCTGAATGGTTGGTTGATTCATAAGAACCACCCATATAGTCATCTTGAGATCAGGGAAAATTTTAAGGATGGAAAATTATCCTGAAGTTTAAAAAATTGGCGAATCTCACTGGTCCCTAATATGAAAACTATAAAAATTTTATTGATGTATTTGTAAAATTATTGAATTTATAATAATATTATATATATTGTCTATATAATGTTGGTGATTTTTAATGTAAAATAATTTTATATTTTAAAATTTGGGCGAATCATTTTTAAAAAAAAATGGAAATTGGCGAATCTTTTTTTTGGAAAAACCATGGAAAATTAGCCCAACTACGAATATTAGCCCCTAAAATTTTCCATGCTTGAGATATTTCAGAAGGTTTCTCGGGTTTCCTTTTTCACCGTTTCTAGTGGGTCGGATGGTGTGGGGTGATCCATCAATACTGGTGCTCTTGTAGTAGGGAATTTGTTTTTGGGGATATAAAGGAGCATTTGATGTAGATATCCCATTGGATGCATTCATAGATGGGCACGAGAGGTCAAGAATTTAAATTAAAAATATGAAACCTCTAGCATGGCAACCTGAAGGCTGCGAGAGACACTACTTAAAGATTGTTTTGTTCTGGCCTTAATATAATCGTGATTTCTTTCTATTACCTTAATGCAAATATATAGTCCGGTCTCATTAAAATGAGGATTGTGGTTGTATTTCTCTTTGGTTGTTTCTCTCTTAATGCTCCAAAAGTTGCGAAAAGTTGCGATAGTTGTTTAGTTTGCATGTTACAACTTAAAAGTGGTTTTTAGAAATGGGAGTCATGTTTTTTAAGGTTCATACTAATATGAAGATCTTGTAATTCTATATTCAGCATAAGAGAAGATGGCCTCTGCTTTGGGCAGTATGACAACAATTGACACATCTACCTCATTGGGTAACAATGGAAAGGGGAAGAAGTTGGGTGCAATGTTTGATAATTATGGCAGACAATTGTCTTCTCTTTCAGTTTTTTCACCCATTTCCTTTAATCGCTCAAGCAGAAGAGGGACTCTGAGATTACGCGACATAGAGAAGGTAGTTAATACAAGAGCTATGGAAAAGGAGTTGTACTTCAACAAGGATGGCTCAGTGACAAAAAAATTGCAGGTCAGAGAAAAAATTATGTTTAAAGGAAGGTCACCTGCACGTGAAACTTCACTGCGGTGGATCTTTCCTTGTCCACTTATATTCGATTTTAATGTGTTATTTTAATTTTTCATGGAGGGTTGTTTTTGCATATGGTCTGGCATTCAATTTCACACTTACTGAAAGCATTGTCAATTTGTCTTGCAGGCGGTGTGAACAAACTTGCTGATCTTGTTGGAGTCACCCTTGGGGCGAAGGGAAAATGTTGTCTTGGAGAGCAAGCATGGTTCTCCGAAAATAGTTAATGATGGTGTGACAGTAGCTAAGGAGGTAATTTGTAGATGTGTGCTCTGGTTTTCTTTTAACGTTGTATTAGTTCCCCCTCTTAAATGTCTTAGATTTGGTAGGCATAATTTGAAAACTCAAAGGTGAAAGGAAACATATTTGTTACCCAGTGGTCTACTTGGCCTATGGACTAGCCACATTAGAGTAATGCATAAAGCTTTTCACAACAATAAAGGGAAAGGGTTATGGTTGAGTAAAATTTTATTGTTATTGACAGTGTAATGAAATGTATCTCAATGCTATGGTTTTGGCCTTTTTATTGGTTGAATTAGAGGACCCATTTGAAAATATTGGGGCCAATTTGGTAAGGCAAGCTGTGATAAAGACAAATGATTTAGTTGGGGATGGAACCACAACATATGTTGTTCTTGCACATGTTGGAATATTGAAAAATTCCAGAACAATGAATGGAGAATAAATCTCCCTTCCTCTAACACAGAGAAAATAAAAATTTCTTTGACAGGAGACAGAGTTTCAATACTTTGAAAACAAACTTCTATTCCCTTAAATAACTAAAAAAAACCTATTACACTGCTTCCTCACTGAGAGGGATTACAAAATTATGACTGCTACAAAGCGTAGTGCATAAAACCAACTCACTGTCTGTTCAAAACAAACATACTCTGTCTCTAAAACACTCTGCTGTGTTTTTCCCTTTCGCACTGCTGTGCATACACACTTAAAAAGTTACACTCAGTCTTTCACTTTTTACACACTGATGTGTAATAAAAATTTTACGTACTGTCTATAAAAAAAACTACCAAGCTTTTTCGACCTTTTTATTTTTATATGCTCTAACATATAAAATATATTATAATAAACCCTCTTTTCAAAAAAATAAAATTAAAACTAAATTCTATGGCCCACCTTTCATTTCGCATATGATATATATATATATATATATAACATATGTTTAAAACATATGTATATATTAAACTATCAAAACATTAAAGAACCCTTTCCGTCGGACTTCAAAATTCTGAATAGATTGAATTTCAAACCAAATTCGCATTCCAAAATGGGATGCTGACGTCTGCCTAATTTTAACTCGAATTCTAAATCCAATGTGCCCTATAAAAAATTTGGGTCCGGTTTTCAGGTTTTCAGATTCCCTTCAATTTCATGCGATCCAATATTAATGCTCCACATGTCCTCCTTTTGAATTTACAAAACTGTCGGGTAAATTTCTGTTTGTTTAATTTCTGGTTGGTGAATTGCGTTAATGTTGGTTGTTGTGTTTAAATACAATCCTGTACAGAAATATGGCTGCGGCCGTCTACAAAAAAAACTTGCAGGAATTTTAAATGCTGAATTAAATTTTTGGATGGCATGCAAGCAACCTCCAAAAAAAAATGTTGCTGCTGCATCCGTCCTTCTGCTGCAGCAGTTGAAGTTAAAATTCAACAACACAGGGTTTAATAAGTGAGGGTGTAAAGGTAAATTTTTGTCGATAGTACTCGATTAAGATCATCTATTCATTTTTGTAGGGTCTTATGGTGTTTGGTTTTTTAATTTTGAGTTGGGCTTATTGAGTCTAAGATAGTTTTTGAGTGAAAAAATTGCTATCAGGTATTAAAAAAATTTGGTTCGTTTGTCAAAATTTATGAGCTTGTTAGGAAATACAAAACTGACAATGGTTGTATCTTAAATTTGTGGAAAATAATTTGAAATGAAACCTTTTTGTTTAGGTTGTTGCAGCATGTGCAAACCCCGTTCAAATTACTAGGGGCATTGACAAGACAATAAAGGCCCTTGTTTCGGAACTCAAAATTTTGTCAAAGGAGGTAAACGCTTGCCTTTTGAGTAGGCTGGTTTTCCTTTTTGCCGATGGTTTGGTGTATCTAATTGAATTAGTTGCCTAAGGTATTTTTGGTTGCAAACTCCTTTTCATTTTTCATACAGTATTGGCCTTGTGGAATACATTTGATTGTGTGGTCTCGTTAGATCTACAACATTTGTAGTTGTTTAGTCTTATGGCCGAGGTGCACTTTTATTATGGAAATAGTTGATGCAATATTGTCATTTAATCCTTACTGCATGGTAGCATGTTGAGAAGTTTCTTGTGAAACATTTGGTATTCAAAATGACACTTGATCCTATACAGCATCATGCACTTGACTTCAAAATTCATATTCAAAGTGTGCCAGACAATTCTTGCAAAATTTCAAACATTTATGTTGTTTTAAACCATTATCTTTTTCATGTATTGGATGCTGAAAATGTGAAAAAGACTTTGGTATGAAACCAACTGGTGAATAATTTCCAGCACAATAACCACTTCCAAGACATGATTTAGAAGTAGAACAAATGTGCTTATGAAGCATAGAAATATATCCTTGATGCATTGTCAATGTTTGGCTAGGGTTATTTTTGGAGAAAATAACTCCTTATTCCTAGAATAGTGATCTTCAATACAAGTAAATGCCAAAGAAGAGAGATCATCGTGTGACGCAACAAAACTGAAATTGGACCCCCAAGGAGAGATGGTGTGTCTACAATCGCTCTGTCAGCATTTTCCCTTGGTGTACCCCGTTCTTTTCCTCCAGCCTGAGTCTTAATTGACTTCTTCTTTCTTCGGGTTTATTTATCAAATTCGTAGAATTTGATAAATAAATAGTATCCACAATGGTTGGACTTTAATTTATATTCCCGACTTTATATTATCTCCAAGCCTTATAACCAATGTTTAACTTTCAACACTTTGTATTTATACTCCACTTTTCTTTTTAAATAAATAAATTGTAATGAACTTTCGGCTCTATATTTCACCACCCAACCTTACAACAATCACGCTCCAGACTTATGCTAATTATCCGCTAATTGTTTAATTAAAAAATTTCATTATACTCCGGCCCCACCTATATATATCAATAACCAATCAAACACTCGTATCGTACCTGGCTATCCTCCACATACCTCAGTTAACCTCCGGGCAAGTTCAACGTGCGACCACCGTCCGATGGCCCTTCTCCAAATCAACGATTCTTGGAAATTTCGCTCGGCTTCCAATGTCGGGCTTTAACGTGCGATGGCGCGGGTTAAACGGTGGTTTTCCAGGGGTCACTTCGCCACATGTTGCATTCCCTATGGAATCGCTCGCGAATAGGAAATATCGCCTACTCCGCAAAAGCGGTGCGATATGGGCAACCCGCTTTTGTGATTCCGCTTGTGGTTTTGGTAAAGGGCTTGACCACAGGTGCAAGTCTGGTTCCGCTATCCTTTTCTTATTTAAACTTGTGTCCAATCCTCGGGTCAGGTTCCAAAAGCACAACAATTTTTTCTCTTTATTAAGCAGGATTTTTATATTTGAACAGTTTTCACGACCCCGGTTCTCTACACAGACCTCGCCTTCGGGTGGGGTGAGTTCACAGGGTTATCCAACAATTTACGGGAATTCAAAAATAGAAAAATGGAATGATCAGTACCCAATCACCTCACAGTTAAAAAATTCTTCACAATTAGCAGTTCGAGATAATTCAATGGCAACTAAGCTTGGAAATCATTTAACTGGAAACAATTGTTCACACACAGAGGTTTGTTGCAGAAATACCCTCTCTACTCTCCTCTTCCCTCTCTACTTTTATTCATCCGAGGAATTACAATTTATATACATAACATATGGCTCTTCGGTTCCTCTGAGAGGACCGTTCTAGAAATCAAAAGGTCTAATTATAATAATTCACCTAACTGAAAAGTTCGACTCCTACAACTCTAACTAGTCTAAGTAATACAGTCAGCTGAGGTATTGACACCTAGCTGTTACAACTCAAATGTTTTTGAACCCTCATAGTCACAACATGTGGACAAAACCTCCTACATTGCTGGCTAGTGCCTAATTCCCCTGCATCATTGTGTGACATAAATCTATTAACAAAAGTGAATTCCTTGAATTTCACCAAATATTTTCTTTGAATTCCTTGCTTTTAAAAGCCAATGATATCCCTTATTGTGTTAATGTTACGGAAATTCCTTGTCCTAGTGCCTCACACTCTACTATGAATGTTTTACCAAAAGTAGGTGCAACCGATGTTGGTGTAGAAGACATGGCATCCATTGAAAGAGAGAATGCTAAAGTAGCCTCATCATTCCATATAAATGATATTTTCTTCAAGAGATATGTGAGTGGACTTGAAATGCATGCATAATTCTTAACAAATGATCAATAATATCATGTAAGTCTAAAAATCTTCTAAGAACCTTGATTTTCTTAGGAATAGGTCATTTTGTAATAGCTTGCATCTTTTGAGGCTCCAACTTCACTCCTTCCTTTAAAACAATATGAACCAAATACTCGAATTCTTGTTTCCCAAAAGCACATTTGGATATTTTTACATAAAAATGATTGTTCTCAATAATTATTTATATAACTTTTCCACATGTTTAGTGTGGTATTCCCATGATTTATTATAAATATGTGTATTATCAAAGAAAACCAACACAAATTTTGTAAGATGGGATCAAACAAAATTGTTCTTAAGTCGAGCCCATCGGACTTCAAATTGCGATAAACCATAATTCAAACCAAATTCGCGTTCCAAAATAGCCTGTTGCCGTCGGCCAATTTTGTGACGTGAAAACCAAATGAATTATGCCCTAATCTTTTTCGGGTCCGAAGTTGGGCTGGCCTATGGAGGGAAAGTTGTGACGCGAATTTCTTATCAAATTTGCCCTAGTATTTTTCGGGTCCGGATTTCCACTGCGCGAGTGGCCCAAACAAAGATCCCCTCCAATCAATTTTTGCCACGTGTCCTCAATAAAAACTTTTTTGGGAAAAATACTGAGAGGGGGGGGGGGTGAATCAGTATTTACTGCATATTCAAAAACTTTTTACTTTTTCATTCCTTAAAACCCATACGCTACTTTGCTGAAGACAAGTAGCATATGCACGCGGATATCCTTCATAAAACTCGCGTATTCACAGAGATCTAATTATGCCATTAGTTCTTCACTTATATCATTCCATCATTCATTCATTATATGTTCTATAAACAGTAAACATGTGCAGTAAAAAAAAAAAAAACCATCACACAAAGCATCACACATGAACACCAGGATTTTTAGGTGGAAACCCAAGTCGGGAGAAAACCACCGCTGCAGTTGCTCAGCCTTCAATATTTTATTATAGAGAAAAAATCTTACAACATATGTGCTGGCGCAGACTTGACCAGCACGCAGGCACCCACCTGCGCTCGTTTACCAGCCTCTCCTGGAAGGGAGCTCCAACCCCCTGACTCGTTTACCAGCCTCACCTGGAAGGGAGCTACGACCCCCTGATCTCGTTTACCAGCCTCACCTGGAAGGGAGTTACAACCCCCTGACTGAAGGCTACAACCCTCAACACCTCTATGGACCAAGTTTCATCAATTTTCACACTGGATCCAACAACTTCAATAGAACAACACTTGCAGGCCACGTATCATCATATTTTCATACTGGACCCTTTCCATACTTTTAAGCACAAACATACATCATCAACAGATACATATCAACACAGATCAGATAGCAGAAACACAGCAGAACAGATCAGATATTTCATACCCCTTGCTTCAGCAAACCCTAGTTTGCATACGCGTTTTCCCTTCACTGATGTCGCGTATATACGCGCTTCCGTCCACACAAACCAGCGTATACCTCAGTGTATATTTCATTGCGCATACGCGCTTTTACTTCAGCGAAGCCGCGTATATACGCGCTTCCTTCGCGGCGAAGTAGCGTATAGATCTTCAATCATTACAGAGCAGCATACTTCATCAGATCAGATATTCAGTTCAGATCTACCCTTTTACTTCAGACAGATGTTCGCCTAGATGTTCGCCTCATCACATATCTAGGCCTTCCATAAGCAGATCTAGTAGATACAAGTGCATTTCAGATCTAGATCCCCTTCTTCATCATTGGTGCATCATACATTCAGATTTATCTTCAAGTGTAACCCTTTCATTCAGATCTACTTCAGAGAGAAGTATTCATTCAAGCTCAGATATCTTGCACCCACACTCATGATTTGCACAATGAATTTCTTCTCCTTATATAGGTTTACCCTTTTCAATACCATGAGCCCCTTTTTCAATACCATGGGCCAAAACAATACCATGAGCCCAAAACTACCTGGACGGGGTCAATTAGGCGGATCATTACCCAATACAATGGGTCAATACCATGGTGGTTACCACTGGTTTTGCACTTTTTGAGCGCTTTTTCCCATACGCGACTTGGAACGTTCTTTTCCGCGTGCATACGCGACTTCCCTTAGAAAGATCCGCGTATACATAGAGACATACTCTTTTCATCATACTTTGAGCACATTCTGAATTCCTTTCTTCATTGCCTTCTGTACACACTGTAGATACATCATGTTTTCTTCATCAAGAACATATTCTCTCTAGCACAACTTCATCAAGTAAGTTGTCATTATGTTCATCAAGTGGGTTGCCTTTCAAGGACAACACTCAGCATCATATTGTCAACAAACATCATATCACATCAGATTTACATCATTTACCAAGTCCATCAAGCCAAGGATAACTTCATCAGGTGGTTTGCCATCAAGGACAACACATGTCAACAGTCGCATGTCTTCATCTTCATTCAGTGGGTTGCCATCAAGGACAACACTCTGCATCATATTTCCAAAAATCTCCCCCTTTGGACTTGATGGAAACCACAATGGTGTTTGGTTACCACAACATATAGGTACATTAAGAATACAATGACACCATGTCACTCTCCCAGATATTTGACATCATTATCTTCATTCAAACACCATGTCACTATTCAAACACCATGTCACTCTCCCCCTTTGACATCAAGGGAAAAGGGCGGATCAACAGCAACATACTCTTCCCCTTTTCTCCTCAAGTGGAAGAAACGTTCTGCAGATCTGATATGTACTGAAGTGGCTAAGCTCCCCCTGAGTTCATGCTGAATCTTCAAACATATTTTCAATGAAGTACATGACTCTATGAACTTCCTATCACCAAAGCCTCATACTTACAACAAATATCCAACCAAGTGGATTTATATATGGGACTGAAGTACCCAACCAAGTGGGTTTACAAAATTTGACTCACCTACCCAACCAAGTGGGTTTACAAATTGAAAAGTCCATACATGAGAGAATATTACAATTTACATCATGGGTCTCAACAAGACCTTTTCACCAAACTACAAATATAACTTTAAGACCAACACCAGAAAGTCCTCAAGAAAGAGAACATATTTCAGAGTCAACATAATGCCAACAATGCATTATACTCAGCAAGGCCAATGCTCCCCCTGAATCTGTGCATCCAAGCATCCTTTCCATATGACTAAGGCTCCCCCTTAGTTTGTGCATCCTAAACACTTTCACCAACAAATCATCAAGACATCTTCATCAAAACATTAGAAACAGAATTATGAGAACTGGAACACCACCAGAGATATAAAACAGTATCAGAGATACCAAACAACACTGCAGCTGTGCTGAAGAGAGCTAAACCAAGCAAAAATTGTCAGCAACCAAACATACGCGGTTTTCTGTGCAGGAACTCGCGTATATACGCGACTGTGTTTCATGAAACCCGCGTATCCAATGCCATCTTCTAAATTTCAACTAGATCTGATTCTCTGTGAGGTAAAGACAGTGTTCAGCTTCTTTCTAGGACATTTTAATGCTTCCCTGGACTACAGATAGATAGAACAGTGTAGTTGTGTCTTCAAGCGTCATCCAACGGTTGTAGCATCAGTATAATAGTAACCAAGCCTTTAGATTCTTTGCAGCATCAATACAATCTTTCCAAGAGAGATTCTCATATCAGAACAACATCTTCACATAGGTCCAACATCACCATGATCTTCAAGATTTAACATGAAGTAACATATGTAGGCAAAAGATCTCTCAACCATAGTAACATACTCTGCATGATTTATTTCTGAATCAAATGACATCCAACTCATCCATGTGTGAGTACAAAAGATACTTATCAGCAACCAGGGCTCAAAAACTCATCATAATAAACCATGTACCAAGTCATCATCATTTGAGCATGAGTATCACAAAAAAACCAAAGAATAAGCAGTCATATTGCCAACAATGCAATCATTAGTATTCAACCTGCTGCTCCCCCTACACCAGTGCTCTTCCTTAACTTGTGCAATCTGAAACACCTTCAACAGCAAGTCATCAGCAACAATCTCTGCATGATCTGTCCTTATCTCTGAATTATAAGACTTTCATCTCAACAACGAATGCTCTTCATCACAAGAAACCAGACTTCATCCATAATCTTCAACACAAGAACCCATGTATCATTTCATTATCATGAGTATAACCAGAATAATGCTAACAGTGCAATCATCAGTAGTCAGACTGATGCTCCCCCTGGACCTCTGCTCCAGATCTTCAACTATCAAATAAATTTTCTTATCATCAATGCATACGCGGCTGTGTCAGCTGGAACTCGCGTGTATACGCGACTTTGTTTCATATAACCTGCGTATGGAAAGTGAAATATAGAAAATTTCACATCTTCATCTCCTCCTGCAAATTTACCTTCTGTTCCTGTCTTTTCTTCACACTAGATGCACTGCCAGAAATACATATAACCAGAATAATCAAAATAACCATGAGATTCATCATGAATTGCTCCCCCTGTGACGATACATTGCTAAATCTCATAATGTATCCCACATCATTCCTGCAGTCAATAATAAAAGTCAGCTTCATAAGCGGATGACTGCAGTAGGGTCAGAATTCCCTACGTTTCTGATCGGTCCTCCATCTCGAATTGAGTGTTTTCTTCAAGAAAATCATTGTCTTCTAGAGCATCCATAAAAGTATCCTTTTCTTCTCTAGATTGATTCTTATTCCATCCCTCCATCTTTTTCCAGATTTGTTTAAACTTTCTATTTGTGTGCTGGAGGTCATCTGATTTCTTATATCTGTTCAACCTGCATTCCTTTTCTACATGTCCATACTTGTTACAAGAATAACATCTCATGTGTCCAGAGAAATAAGCATAAGAATCATAATGAGTATTTCTACTCTTCCTCCTTTTACAATCAGCTACTTTATGTCCATACTTGTTACATGAAAAACAATATCCTTTGAAGAAACCAGAGAACATTTCTATGTAGGATTTGTTAGTTTGTGGCCGAAATGATCTGCTCTTGCAATTTGCTGCAACATGCCCATAATTATGACATTTAAAACATTCAACTTTCTTGAATGAATTCCTTTGAGAATACATGATTGTTGGTTGATCTTTCGTCTCTTTCAACACTTCAGGTTTTGCATTGAATTCCTCTGAATTTTTAGCACCTCCTTGTGAGCTAGATTCTCCTTTAACAGTTTCATGGAAACCAAGACCAAGTTTGATAGCAGGAGACCTTTGATTGCTCAGAATATTGTTCAAAGTATTAGTACTATCTTGAAGCTTCAAAAGTTTAACCTTTTCTTCTAATTTACCTTTGAGAATGTTTACCTCAACCTCCAAGGCTTGACATTGCTTTGTCATGCTTTCTTCTTTCCTTCTTCCATCTTCTACTTGTTCCTTCAGATTTAGAATCTCTTCTTTCAACCAATCTTCGTTTTCTTCACATGTTTGTTGTAGCTCTTCATTCTTCTTGTTTGATTTTTCCAGAACTTCTTTGAGAGAGATGATTTCTGCTTCAAGGCCCTTATTCTTCTTATTTGATTTATCCAGGTCTTCTTTGAGGGAAATGATTTCTGCTTCAAGTCCTTCCTTTTCAAATGATTGTAGAGGTTCCTTATTCTTCTTACTTGATGCTTCTAGATCTGCCTGCAGAGAGATGATTGCAGCTTCAAGTCCTTCATTCTTCTTGCTTGATTTTTCAAGATCTGCTTCTAGTTCTTTAATTCGATTGGATGCATAAGTATGAAACCTTTGATACTTGTCCACCTGTCCATTCAACATTTCTTTTTGATCTTTCATTTGAGAGGTCATCCCTTTGTAAACAGAACCTTTCATATCAATTTCCTTTTGTTGTTCTTCAACTTTGATCTTGATAGCTTCCACAACTTTACTATCTTCACTATTGTTTGCACAAAGAAGAGTATTACAAGTGGCCTTCTTCTTTTCCTTCTTTTCCATGAGTATTTGTAGAGCTTCGTTATAAATTTCTGGATCCATACTGTCACTTTCACTGTCATAATCTTTGCACATGCAATTAAGTAACAGACAAGAACAATGATTAATACCTGGTTCATCTTCTTCAATTTTTGCTAAAAATGATTTCTGAGGTATCTCCTTGTTTCGAGTAGGCTTCTTCTTTTGCTTCTTTGCCATGAGCACTTTCAGATCTTGGTCAGAATCTTCTTCATCTTCACTGGACACTTCATCATCATCTTCTTTTGCATAATAACTCTTTCTCTTTTCAAATTGTTTTCCTTTACCATGTTTTTCTTTATAAGGACATTTAGCAGCATAATGACCAACTTTTCCACACTCAAAACATTTGAAGGGAAGCTTACCTTTGAATCTTCCAGTACCTAGTTGGAGCTTTCTCACGAAATTTGCTTCTTCTTCATCGGATATATAGCCGGATTCTTTGACAACTTCCTTTTCCTTTCCTTTTGTAGATGCCTTAAAAGCAGCTTCTCTTACTTGAGAAGGACCTCCTTGTCTCATTTCAAAAGCAATCAGAGTACCATGTAATTGAACAATAGTAAGCGATTGCAGATCTTGCCTTTCTTCAATAGCTGAAACTTTAGAGTCAAATTTTGAAGTCAAGGATCTTAAGACCTTTTCCACCAGAGTAG
>JAXQQM020075162.1:0-137601 GCA_034641835.2 Pinus albicaulis
TAATTAAATCCTATTCTAAATCACTCAAAACATTTAAAATTACATTTAGAGAACCAACTCTCTTGAACACATAAGACCTCTCATGTCTCCAAAATAACCAATAACATTTGAGTAGGATGCTCCTGAATGAAGATCGATAGATTGAAAAAATGGAGGGAAGCGGAGCTGCGTTTGTTGCGAAGGTCGGCTTTAGGGTTCAGGACTCTGGTTTGGGGGTTTTTGTGGCGGCAGTCCTCCATGGCAGGGCCCCTTGCTCCCGCGGGCTTGGTTTCACTTGCCCTTTGGTGGCTCATTCCATTACTCCCGCACCTGCAGACCACGGCTTCGTTTGTGCGACGGATTTCTTCCTCTTTCGCTGGACGAGTAAACAGAGCACTAGATCTGAACTGAATCGTGGAAGACACGGATACCCATATCTCCTCAGATCTGATGAGTTATTGGATATAAACCATGGGGGGCGGTCTTTACTTGTTCCAGTGGAAGACCTGCGGGCTATTAACTCAGCTGAACTCGTTTTTTTTTTGGCGCCTTGTGCTGGAGACCCCGACTGCAAGCGCCGGTTGGCTTTCCATACCTGCCTGCTGAACGAAAGAACAATAGTTGGTGCTATATTAACTCTGAAAATGCATATCGAAGCCGCGATTTCCCTACAGCTATGGATTCTCGGGTAAGATCTGTGTCTTTTCAAATTTTTATTAAGCTTCCCACAAGCAAGAGTATTATCATATGGATTCAAGGAAAAGACTCCATAATATTTTTGAAGAACACGATCCAATCCGCTGCTGGTTACCCAGCACACTATCAGTCCTTAATATTTGAGGGGAAAGCATTAGTAGACTCCTGCTCTGTAGATGACTACGCCATAGCTCCTGATTCCTCTGTTTGCTTAAATTTTAGACTGAGGGGAGGAAAGTTGGGACAGAACAGAGCTTATGGAAACACCATGGGTGCTAGTGCCTCCTACACTGCCCATTCCAAAGGACCCACATACAGAAACGTCCTGCAAGGGGGAAAAACTAAAGATGCTACAGCGACTGTGGCCCAAGCTGAAAACTCCCCTAAGCCATATATTGTGGAACAGCAAAGCTGTGTGCCTGAAATAAATATTGAAATTCCTGACATAGATCTGCATAGAACCATTTTCGAATCACAAGCTCTAATATGCAAATTCAACTGCTTCTGGCCCAAACCTGTGGAGCTCTTCCAATGGATTTTTTCCAATTGGACCATGGATTGTGAAATCCATCTATGCTCAAAAGGGTTTTTCATTGTCAAGTTCCCAACAGCCGAGGACAGAGATTTGGTTATTAGGGAGGGGCCACGGTTCTGGGGTTTGACTGAACTCTTCATTACACCATGGTTCCCAGATTTTGATGCCAATACCATGGAGGTGACCAGAATGCCAGTTTGGGTCAGGCTCCACAACCTCCCGCTTCACTTTTGGCAGGAAAGTGTTCTTGCAGGCATTGGTAACATCCTTGGTAGATATATCAAAACTGATATACAGCGCATGGAGGAGTGCATCTACACTTTCGCACGAATTTGTGTGGAAGTGGACTTGAGCAAAGGACTACCAGAATGCATTATGTTGAATCACAAACAGCAGAAATGGACACAACACTTAGATTATGAGAACACCGCTTTTCGTTGCCGGATCTGCAGGAACACGGGTCATCTACAAAACACATGCCCGGCAGCCACAACAGATAACAGGAGAAAGAAGAAAACAGGTAAAGCGGCCAAAGGTTGGCAATTTCCATCAGAAGAGCCCGAACAGCAAAAGGATGAGGAAGAACCCAACCCACAAGATAGTAAACAGACAGATATTGATTTGAGTACACAAGAACAGGAAATGCAGGAACCCATTGTTGCCACTACCATGAAACAACCAGATATGGATTCCGGGGCACCAAGAAATGAAGGAAATAAAAGACTACATACCTCAGACACATCAGACTCTAATAAGGACGTTGGAGCACATGCGATAGAGAACTAGCTCGTCCTTATATCGACCACGCCAACACAAGATGGTTGGCGCAAGGTTGAAAAGAAAAAAGGGAGGAAAGCCTAATTTTCTCTTCATTGTATTTTTATCTTGCGGCATTCTTGCTTGTCTTTGACACTACCAGCTAATGTAACATGTAATTTTGTTATGATTAATAAAATTATGAATTTTTCCTTTGTGAAAAAAAGGATGCTCCTGAATCATCTTACCACGAGTGCCTTAAGGGAAAAAAAAAAAAATTGTTGAAAAGATTAGTCAAATTCATCTAGACATAATAGAGATGTTGTAGATGTAACAAGAAAAATACAAGGCTAAGAATGATCAACACATAACGGAGAAATCATTCAAGGTTGGAGACAGAGTACGGTTACGATTAAACTATGCCTAAAGACACTTTATGACACTTTTCCATTGTTGTTGGAAGAAACAAAATAAATTCAAACAACAAAAAAATTAAACATTACAATAATAACACTCACATTTTTTCTTGGAAAACTTGAGGGTATAAAGCTAAACACTTGAATAAATTGGTTATTTAGTGTACTGCTAAATAATTTGTTTGAGTACACATGATGAAATTAATAAAAATAAAATGTTCAAATAACTTACACCTTTTTTATAATCTTGAATCAGGTGAGGAGGGAAGGGAACAAAACACCACCACCTCATGCAATCATAGGCTGTGATGTGCCTTATTATTAAGGTCATCTTTACACCATGTGGGAGGAATTGAATGTTAATAAGAACAAGTGGGAGTGGCTACAATGTCTTTTGATTTGTTGAATGTTAATGTTGCTCATACAGGGGGTAAGTGGGAAGGCGGTGGTTATTATTCCCTCACTACTATTCTCAAAGCATCACAACAAACCTTTTGTATGACATTATAACATCCACTGGTTATTTTAGCTAGAAATAATTCAAGTGTTGTGATTTCCATCCTCATCGTTTTTGTATCATTTTTGCTAGTTTGTAACTTTGTCTTCGTACCATACTATCTCTATATCACCTCATCGCAATCAAGGGAGAGAACATTCATTCTCTACTCTTAATTTTCATATCTCTGCATCTGCACCAATTCATTTTCTAGCATCAAGAGTTAGGGAATCTTTGGTATCCTATACAAACACAAATTGTTAAGAAAAGAGAAGCATGATTATTGGTGATTGAAGTGATTTTAAATTGTGGAAACTAAGAGATACACAATTCAATCCCATTGTTGTAACCTAGTCTACGAAGAGGAGGACATGTCATAGGCCCCAGAGATATGGTGGTAGTGGTTGAAATCTATCATGTGTCATGCGAGTACAAGAATGATCCAATTATCAATTCCTTTAGTTACAAAAAAAAATTACATTAGTATATAAAGTAAATCAAACATAATTTTTTTTAATATAATATAACAAGTCATTATCTTTATTTAATTAATTTTTTTCTATGTGGTTCATAGTCCTCAGATACCGATGATTTCTATATCCACAAAATATTTATACCTCAAAGATCCAACTGAAGAGATCACTTTCTATCGGCTCAACCACAATAACCTAACCCTCAAAGTGTCGATAGAATTGAACCCATGAACTCTCAATAACAAAGGTGCTTAAATGATGGGGACTCGACCAATTAAACTAACCCTCAAATATAACAAACTAAGTATAAATTTTATAATAAATACCTCCCCAATTAATTTTTAAATATCTACATGTTATAAGAATAGAAATATTCAAAAATAACTAAATTATATTCATAATAAAAATTATTATATTTAAATTAAATAAAAATGAAAAATATTTAAATATACATTAAATGCAATTAAAAATATTTTACTATCATTAAAGTTTTCTTCACTTGCAAAGTCGAACATAAAATTCTTGTCGTGTCTATAGACTCATACCATACCATGCCTTGGAAATTAAACAATTAAACCAAACCAAAACAATGGAACTATGCACTTTGTATAAATTCTTTAAAAGCTGAGCACAACTTTAAATTATCTAAGCTACATCTTAAACCCAAATATGACAAATTCAAAATTAAATACAAGCTGACTTATCTATATTACATCATTCTCCTCTTTGTTTTACCCACCCACTTGTATAGTATATTAACAATTACCTTAGGCACACTGCCTTAGCTTGTCACCTATTTTAGATTCCAAATATACATTGGAGTTTAATGCAAGAAGGGAAGAAGATAAATAACTTATATTAATTTTTCAAAAATAATAAGTTAGTAACAATAAAAATGATTTTTATGGGATTACACAATTTCTTAATCAACTTATCAAGATGGGATAAAAATAAATTATGTAATTTTTTTTATAAAATAAAGTATAAAAGAATGTTAAGATGATGGTTAGCGAGTGTATAGAGATTAAGTCCTACTTGATAGCATGCATTTTAATTGTAAGAATATGTTTACAACTTTGTAAATGTTGTTAAACAATATTGTATCTGTTTCAAAATATGGTGTATAGTTATATTATAAATCAATTTATAGGAATTTCACTAGTCATGGAGGAAAACTAAGGTTTAAGGGAAAATATAAGGGAAAATATCTCACACACAGTAAAACATTTCTTACCTCATCAAAAAGCACAATATAATGATAGTCTACGTGAGTAGCATGGGTATGCCTCAACTTTGCAAAGAGAATCTCTTAACTCCAAAATGTTATTTTCAATATAATGTTTTAACTTTGACGAACAATGACTTATAAAGATAAATTTCAATTTAAGCAATCTTTCAATTCAAACAACTATAATAACTAGAAATAAACCTCAAACCTCTTATAGAAATTGAAACTATGAAAACAAAAACAACTAATTTGATATTTTTTTTTGGGAAAGAAGCAAGTGATGTTAATGGGTATATAAAGGAGGGAGATGTCTCCCATGAATGTGAGATATAAGGAGACACATAGGGATATAAAAAAGAAAGAGGAGTATTTAAAAGAAAATAAATTATATAAAATAAAATAATTTAATTAAAGAAATAAAAACTAAATAGTTCTAATCTTTATATGTAGTGTTTCTTATTTCTTTAATCACATGCTAAATCATTTTATTATATGATTTTGATAATATACATTTAAGATGTGTTGGCACGATCTTAGCTGGGATAGTCATCATCCTTCTTCTCTATGCTGACGATATTGTTCTTCTCCCAAGGTGCCCATCTGATCTTGATAAGCAACTTAGACTTCTTAAGGATTTCTGCTCTACAATGGGTATGTCTGTTAACACTGACAAAACAAAAGTTATGATTATCAAATTATAGAAGGACACTTACACTAATTTTATGTATGACAATAGTAACTTTGAGGAAGTGTCTTCTTACAAGTACCCAGGAATTGATATTCATCACAAGCTCAACTGGAACTATAGCATTCAGAAAAGGATTAATGGGGGGTGGAAAGCTTATTTTGGTCTTGAAAATAATTGTAAAACGGCAAACCTCATAATGTGGGATAGAAAGAAGTTCCTCTTTGAAACTTTAGTCACTCCTGTTATCTTATATGGATGTGAGGTTTGGGGTTGCAACATCTCTAGAGAATCTTGGAGAAAGATTGAGCAAATATAGAAGTGTTTTATAACATATAACCTTAAAATTGAAAGCAATACACTCTATCCTATTCTCCTTATAGAAGTGGGTCTTTCCCCTATCGAGAGCCTAGCTATGACTAGGCTTCTGTTGTACAAGCACAAGCTCAATAACATAGGAGACCATAGACTTCCTAAGCTAGCTTTAAATTCCAGCCAAAACCACCTAAGGCTTAAAAGAGGTTGGTATAAAGACACCAGGGCCTGGTTAAACCATTGGGAGATCGACGAGAATGTTGCATTGCAAAACATTAATAACATTAAAAAAATTGTTACTTCTAAGTTCAAAGAAAAAATGTGGTGTGAGAAAGATCTAGCGGCTAAAAGAAAATTAAGATATTATAAGGAGGTCATCAACCCCACCCTAGAAGATCAAAAGTATTTCTCTGTTTTAACTAGCTCAAAGAAGAAAATTAATATAGCCAAGATTAGAACGAACTCTCATGAGCTCCATAGTGAAACAGGTCGTTGGACAGTTCCTAAAACACCATGGATGGAAAGGATCTACCATCTCTGTGAGAATATGAACATCGAGGATGAAAATCACTTCCTCTTAGAGTGCCCCGCGTACAACCACATTAGAGCTCAATTTCATAATCTTTGTTGCAATACTCACCTTCCTAGCCTTTTAAGATGTCAAAATTATAGTGAGCTCGGGAGGCTTCTCTCCAAGCTTTTTGAGCATAGGAATAAAATCTTAAATCAAATTAAATAACTCTTTTCTTTAGGTCCGATAAACCAAAGATTGGTCTCAGTGGATGTTAACCACCACCACCACCATCATCATCATATATATATATATATAATTTTTTCTTTATGAAAAACTTATAAATATTTTAAAATAATAAATTAAGAAAATTATCTATATATATATAATTATAATTTTTGAACTTACTTTTTAAATTTTTTTATTATTATATAATTTTTATATTGTTTATTTATAAAAAGTAAATATAACTATATATTTTGATAATTTTGATAATATTAAAAAATTGTAAATAAAAATTTATATAGTATAAAATTTTAATTAAAAATAAAATATTATTTCAAAAATTCTATAAAAACTTATTAAAAAAACTGAACCTATGTGGCACTTTATAAGTAAAATAAGTTAATAAAATTAACATGCCAAGGCTAAGGGTTAAATGAACCTTGGTTAACCTGAGAAATGTCTGTTAAGAAATAAATATTACATAAAAAAAAAGGCTTAGATATAATAATATATAACAAAACCATAAAGATCCCCACCATTAGCATATCATAATATATATGACAAAACCATTAGCATCCGTTGAACTGTATACAATATGTACAAACAATAGTGATGATAAACTACATTACTCTTTCATATTCACCACTGCGGATAAGAGGCCTTCACTGATATTTTATTCATGGTGCGGCAGTCGTAGTATTTCAATGATGGTGTTCTCTTGAAATTGAATATATCCATGGCGCTTCCCACTTGCTCCGAACGCCGGCCAAGACAGCATTGAGAAAGAATGCAGAAGAATATAGGAGAAGTCCCCACTCGTGAGGACTTTTACCAAAGAATTCTAGCGAATTCTTCTTACTCAGAATATAACTGCCACCGGCCCATTTCACCCACACTAGTATTTGAACAGCACCATATACCCATCTCCCAGATTCCCATCTGTCCATCAAAAAGCCGTATTGTAGAGCAAGGGTATCTGGAGGTACACTAACTCCAAAATTATCACCAAAATAAATACTCTCTCCATCGAGTTAAAAAATGGCCACACACAAGCCATCCCAAACAAGGTTATTAGAAAACTGAACCAGCCTATCACGTCGAATATACTCCCGCATATCAAAATACAAAATATCACCGACAGAAACATTTTAGCCTTCCAGTTAGGCGATGGCCACACAATGGCCAAAAATAGGCCTGATACAGCAAAGAAAAGTATCCAACCGGAGACGAATTTAATGACGGCGAATTTAATGATTATCGAAATAAAGAAAAAGATAAAGAGTAAACTAAAAGCGATTGAAGTAATCCGACTTAACATAATGATAGAGTCCATGCACCAAGCAATACCAACGGCTACTGTCATCACTACATGTACATGCTGTGAGGGGGTAATGGCAGTGACAGATCCAAATACAGTAAGAACAGCCCAAGCAATAGAGCAAATCAAGTTAACAGAACAGACTATAAATGATAAGGTTTTTATGCCTAGAAGATTACCCCTAAAGGTTAGTACTTGGCAAACCACTTGGGAATCAGACTTGACCACAGCATTGGTTAGAAATGCATTCGCAGCGAATCCACTTCCTTTACTGTCTACTAGGTATTCTCTAATCGTCCTTCTCGCCACCAGAGAGCTGGAGAAGCCATCCACTCCGAACAGGACAGTTAGTGAAAGGTTTATTATTACTTCAGTCAACCTTGGAATTATGAATGATACCATGTTGTATTCTACCATGTTGTCTTCTACACTTTTGCTCGAAGCTCCTTTACGTCCAGCCAAATAGTCTTCCAGGGCTTCGGAAGCCATGACTCTGACTCCTCTGCTTTCCGCATCTTTAGACCTCAAAGATCTTACCAGTAGCTCTGTCCACTTATCACATCCCGCATCATTCATTGCAATGCAGATGCAAACATTACCTTTCCCGTTGATAGACCCTGCACTGATATCGTCAAGGATTTCAGATACCACCTTTGACTCGCTCACTCTCACTCTGTACCCTTCATCGTCCTGCACCAACGGCAACAGGCTGTCCCAGTTGCAGCCATGGCAGCCATTTGTGAGACAGGTAAGACATGGGAGGAGGCAGAGGGAATTGGAAAGCCGTTTCAATGTCCCAGGCATCCGAAGAGCAAGCATGTTGGTTATCTCTTCAATTGTCCATAATACAATGCAGTTGCAATAATTGCATCCACACATCTCTATATTGACTTCTCCAGGGACTACCTCGCTATCTTTTATTGCATCTTGTAATGGAAGGAATTGCAGTAAAATGAAGCCCACAATAGGGGCATTGATTTTCATGAACTATTTGATGGACACATTGGGTTTGCCGTTACACAGCATCACAACAGAAGTAGTCTGTACACTTCCATTTTCATTAGAAGCCGTGGGTCGACCACCTGCTCCTACAGAGGCGGTCGGAAGATCTTCTTCTCTAAAAAAAGGTATGTGTATGCCCAGTCGATGTCGAAGACGCCTCAATAACTCAACCATATTTTCGATGTGCAGTCGATGTCGAAGACGTCTGAATAACTCGACCATCTTCTGGATGCCAAGTCGATGTCGAAGCCGTCCGAATAAATCGATTATTTTCTGGATGCCCAGTCGATGTAGAAGCCGTCTTAATAACTCGACCATCTTCTGGAGACGAACTTCCTGTATGGAAGGAGTCTCTTCTGTACATGACGTAATCAAGCCATTTCCATCTTTAATCCCATTTATGGTCTTGAGTTTGGCACTTACTAGAATTTCCAAGAAATCCCTGGCACCTATCTCTAGATCCAGCCTTCCTCTTATGAGACTTGTAACAAAAACAGCTAAATTCCCAAGGCATGTAACTCCTTGAACAGAAATATTAACAAATCCACTGACACCTTCACTTATGTCCATTTGTGCGAAAACAAAAGATGATAACCCTCCCAACCAGCAAACCAATTTTATACTAAAAAATTGCAGATTCTGGAGTAAACCCATCTCAAAACTTACCCGACTTGGGATCAACCAAAATTTAATATTCACTCAATCTACGTTCAGTCTATGGCCGCAGACATTTATATAGAAAAACATATTCAAACTATGTCATCCATGAAGTTTTGCTTTATCATCCTTAGAACTGCAGGAAACTATCGTCATGTAGGTGTACCGTGCAGGAAACCTCTGTTCTTTGAAGGAACCAAACGATTCTTGTCGTGATATAAAGAAATGATGGATGATTTTGGATTAAACCCATTTTCTGGGAATGGAGATTTTCCACACACTAGTTTGAAAATGACTCGGTGGCACGCTTCAATGACAAAATAAAGCCCCGTAGGATGATAAATCAGAGTGTTTTCGGATGCCACATGGATAATGTCAACCGACCATTTCAGGTTTGGTAGAGCATTGATTCCAGGAAAAGAGGCAAAAGCTTTT
Organism: Pinus albicaulis; assembly: GCA_034641835.2. Lineage (NCBI taxonomy): Eukaryota > Viridiplantae > Streptophyta > Pinopsida > Pinales > Pinaceae > Pinus > Pinus albicaulis. The sequence goes on from JAXQQM020075162.1 coordinate 9,728, forward strand.
ATAACCGCAATGAGATTAGGCGTATTAAGTGGTTTATCATATTTGATTTTAGATCTAAATTTTTGTGACCTATAAATATAAAATAGATAAATGTTTTTCCGATAAATTACATTATTATGAATTGGTTTACTGATGTAAACCAATTCATAATAATGTAATTTATCCTAAAAAAATATTTATATCTTTAATTTTACAGAACTGTGATTTTGCAGAACTAACACAATGAAAAACTAAAGATAACAAAACTCATAAACGAAGGATGACCAAAGGATAACAGAGCTCTTAGAGCCACCATTTTCCGTGGAGGGACGCGCACACATGACAGCCAAGCCATCCACAGATCCAATAAAGGGGCCCAGTTCGGAAGATGCAATAAAAGTCCAAGATGGGTTGTATCACTCACGATGACAAATTCCATCCCTGCTTTCTTCTCTAACACTTTATCTGGTGGTGGATGGCCATTGCCGTACTCCTTTACCTGTTAATGAGAAAAATTAGTGAAGATTCTTGGTCGATACCTGTATCTGCACTGCAACCTTCCATGAAGGGACGCGCACACATGACAGCCAATCCATCCACAGATCCAATAAAGGGGCCAGTTCGGAAGATGCAATAAAAGTCAAATATGGGTTGTATCGGTGACGGAGAGCCAGTTCTTGAACACGTCGGCAATGACTCAGCACCGGCCACGTCAACATCCGCGGTGGCATGTACGACACCTGCCGGGAAGCATGCCGGTCACGTGCCGGTCACGTGCAGTCGGTCAGCCGGTCTTGAAACTGGTCCAGCCGGTCTCCTCCCGCGTTTTTGTGGAGCTTGGACAGCAAACAGTTCATTTTCGCTCCGGGTCTGCTTGCTGTGCGTTCGGCTCTCCGATTGTTGCGATGGTTGGCTCCAATGCCCGACCATTACGCCGCCACTGTCCGCGCGCTCCCTCCTTGGCGATGGCGCCGCTGCTCGCCTGGGTGGAGCTCCCCTGGTCCTGGTTCGGCTGGATGTGCTGTGCAATCGTGGGTGGTGGAAAACCGTTGCCTGTTCTTATGAGTTCTGCTGGTGGTTTAGCCTCGGCGGTTTGGTTGTTTTTCTTAGGCGCTGTGTGGTTATGGGTCGGATGTTTGGTGTTTATGCTTGGCGAGGGAGTTGGTTTACCTTCGGCCTGTAGTTGGTTTATTCGGCTCTGTAGTTGTGCGTTAGTTGGTTTATTCGGCTCTGTAGTTGTGTGTTTTTCAGCTCTTGCTCTCAGGTCCGTAAGGGGGTTTTTTGTTGGAAGTTTTTGCATTTTTGTTTAATTTTGGTGCTTGACTGTGTTTTTGTCTTTTTGCAGGTCAGTGGAGAAGGAATGCAGGTCAGTGCAGGATTCTGTGGACTGAAAGAGGAAGCCTGGAGGGATAGCAGTTTGAAGGTAGGACTCTGTCCTACCAGTAATATCTCTGTGTTTGTAAACACATTTCACCTTGAGGAGATGTTGTCTTTTGAGTGGTTTTACAGTGTTTGATTGGAATGTAGGGTTTTGGGTTTTACAGTATTTGATTGGAATGTAGGGTTTTGGGAATTCTGAATTGCAGATAAATTTTTGTGCGGCCAACCTGCTCTACATTTTTGCACAGCCATCCTGCTCCTCTCCTTTCTTGGTTTCACTGAATTTCATTGATTTGGTTACTTTCCAGTCCATATCTGTTTGTTTGACTGCATGGCCATGCACAGCGTTTGTTACAGTGCATTTTCTTTATTGCTTTGTCCATTTGTTTGGATTGTAATGGGTGCTTTTTGTTCAATTTTCTTCTCTGTTTCATTTTTTCCCTTTCTGTTTGTATTTTTTCCCTGGAATATATTTGGCTGCGGGATGTAAGGAAAAAGAGATATGGGTAGAGATAAAACTCAGTATCTTGGATTCTGTGAAGTTGCTAGCAGGTTTGTTTTGTCTTTTAGTTTTCGTTTTGTCTTTTTACTTATATAGATATATAGAATGTGAAGTTGGTCGGTTGATAATTGGAATGCATAGAATAGTTGTTTTAACCATAGAGATAGAGATAGTCATTTGGTTAATGATTTGAAATCACCTCTGATGTGCGACGGGTAAATTAGATTGTTTGCCATTGAAAAGCTTGGGAGCTCGGGTTGGATTTGGTCTGTTTCCATAGCTGTCCCTCTGTTTGTGAGAGTCAGTCTCATGATGTTAATGTTGACAATGCTCTAAATATATTATTGAATTTCATGTTTATGTTATTTGTATTAGACATTCTATGTCTCCACATATGCAGGAGAATCTGGCCCATTCACCAGAAACTCAAACTCACAACTGTATACATTCTCCTATACAGTTAGGGTAAATATCGCTATAATTTAAAAGAAGATTCATAAATGGGTGGCTTTTATATTAAAAGAAACTGTGGCCAAACTGTATGGTAGTGTACATAACAACAAAGTTTCGGCCAATGCCATCAGAACAAAATATTCCAAAACTCCAAAAAGACTGCTTAAAATGAAACTATACTTGCTGTTCTGTGCCTACGACTGTTAATGCGTCTGGTATGTTGCTTAATATGTTGTTCTAATAACAAAGTTGCCTCACAAAACATTATAACACTGAGAATTACATAAGAACAAGCTCGCTTTGAGTTTCTTCCTTGACACAAACCTGGTATTTTTCTCCCAGCAAAAATGGTTGCCTGAACTTTGTGAATGAAAATGCTGAATTGACCATGCCTAATATGAAGTTCTGAGTGGGAAGACTGAGGTAATGAGCCACAGTATTTTCCTCTTTCAGCTGAGATGAGAAAGGATGAAAAGAGCCAACAGAAAATTTTGGAAATTGGGTAACGATTGTGATGGCTCCATAGGACGGAAAGGGATTGTGCAATTTTGGCCACTAAAGTATACAAAGTGTCCATTTTAGCCTCCATATCTTCTTACTTTTGATGAAGACTTTTCATGAATAAACTCAATCTCTCTCTCTCTTGAACTTCAGACAATTGAGCAGCAAGAACTGATGCCTTTTGGGCTCAATGCTCACTTGTCCAGAATCCATGTACTATATCTTTTGCTGGTGCGACTAATTAGTGGAAGTGTTGATTAGCTTCACTTGCAGCTCTGTCACGTACCCCTTCCCTTCTATCCTATGCTAGCTTACACCACACATATTAACAAGGTTGACATTGATGCCCTTTCATCCCAAATTCTATGCTAGTCCCAACAGAAGTCTTCATGTCAAATGAAGATCTGAACAGGCTGTCCCACTCTAATCCCAGCAGAGAGACTTCTCCCTAGACTTCCCACTTTAGGCAGCTGAAACATCATAAAGAAAGCAGAAGCTACAGACCCACTTACCCAGATGAGGGTGAAGGAAGACTGACTTCTTTCTACACACAGACTGCAACCTCATCTGCCAGGGGTAGTCTTAAAAAACATGGAATCCAAAGAGCCAAACTGTAATCAAACTTGCCATTGCCTTTGTGAATGAATGCAGATCCAAGGTATGATGATGCTTTAACTCCTTCCCTGCCCTTGTGCATGCAACATAACACTTGACAAGATTGATTGAAAACATGTTAAAAAGCAAACAAGTAAAGTCATGGGAGGGGTACAAGAGATAGTGCCCCCCTCCTGTTTATACTGGAGGTCTTTTGTAAACCTTTAGCCTTTGCTGTTGTCAGTCCTTGATAAAGAGCCAACATCTCTGCTCCATTCCTATTCCCCATGCATAGCTTGTTTTATGATTTCTTCGGGATTGATGATGAAACTGCCCTGCACCTGCCACCCCTTAGTATTGCTATACTTAGACAGAGTATACAAAGAGATTTGAGAACGGTTTAAAATGGTTGCAATGTAAGCACTGACTATTTTATGTTGTGCTTCTTTTTGCATATAGGAAGTAAGCCTCTCAGAACTTCCCAGACTTGTTTGTTTGTCCATGAGCGAGGAATTTTGATATTTAAAAAAAAAATGCACTATTCCTGAAAATAAGCATGGAAGATTAGGTGAAAAGGAATCACACGATAACTATTAAAAAGTTCAGGATTTTTTGGATCATATGGAAATGAATGCTCAATTTTGTTATTTGTGAAAAAGTGTTATGGATGCTGATTTTTAGGAATGGAAAACAACATGAGAAGGCAAATGCTGAACATTTGCCGTCTATGTGCTGCACAAGTATACAATAAGATCATAAACTTTTTAATATGTACATGATACATGGAATGGACTAAAGGCCCTAAATATGAACTAGACAATGCTATGTTGATTATATTTTGGTTTTATTTGTGTCATGTTTTTATCCTTGCTATCACACATCTGATAGAATTTGCAAACATTCTTGGAAACCAGGAGATTTGAAAAATGAGCCTAAGATCATAGATGTTTTGAAGCAAATGTATGGTTATCTAGCCAAGTTTTTAGGTCTTGGAAATTGAATTTTTCTTATGGGATTGTTCTCTTCTAAAGAGAGAACATTGACATAGTATCTAGTTATCCTTACAAGGGTGTAATAGTGTCGATTATTATGAAGATTCTGGAAAGAGCTATACACTATCATTACCATACCTTATATGTGCTCTACTTTATACAAGTGATTACACTGATGTTTACATTACGTCATTGTGTAAGATCCATATACACTGATTACAAATGTTACAAGGGTTGTACAGCTCAGCTTATACTACAATGTAAGCAGTAACAATGGGACCTGATCTCGTTATACAATGCTTATAACTTATAAGGCATACATGTTACAAGGAGTCATAATGTTTACTATGAGGTAATCAGCTTCAAAGTATCGTATAGATATAGCTTATACTTTGACTGAGCTTCATGCTTATTACAGATAATGCTATGTTTTATCAATAGTTACAACACATATAGGAGATTGTTTCATACAACAGATTAACAACAGATTAACAAACTTGTATGATTTAGAAACTGTTTGATATGTAGGAATTATAAACTGTTTGATATATAACTTCATACAAAATCTGATATAGGCTATAAGGCTATAACTTCAACAGATTAATAAACTTGGGGGATTTAGACACTTTTTCATACATACTAACTTGAAAATGTTTGTAGCTTCCCAAACATCCATGGATGCTATCATTAGCAAACCTATTTGATCCTTACCAAAATCACAGTGTCTTGTAGTTACAAAAATTAAGTCATGGCACCTCTATGCTTGATGGCTTCCATTTCCTGCGTTGCCCAATTATGGTGGACTGCCCATTGCATGATTAGGATGTGCCTGAATGTTGGCATATGGTTGACTCCAATTTACTCCATGTAGCCATGGTGGGACTGAGTAGCCCAAGTGTCCACTTGTGTTACTAACCCCAGCACTGACTGCAGGTGTCATATAAACACAATTAGGATTCAAACCTGCACTGGTAGGGGTATAAGAGGTGGGCCTAACCCCTGCCTGATAGCTAGGGACTTGGATGTTAATCAGGTCTTGGAATGATGGTGTCTGCTCTGCAATGTGGTCCAGCGTGTTAGACATCAACCTATTTGCCTCAAACTCTCTTGAACCATGTTCTTCTCTGCTTGTCACCCCTTGTCCTTTTTCCAACTCTTGCTGAACCTTTCTTGCCTCTCTCTGTTGCCTTGCCAATTGCTTTTGATGTTCCTTCTCTTCCCTTGCTTTTTGTCTTTCCAACCTTTCCTTTGCTCGAGATTCTGCTGTTGCAATCCTTGCAACCCTCTTTTCATTGGCTAACTCCTTCTTTCTCTTTTTAGTTTCCTGAATTTCATTCTTTTTACGTTCAGACTCGAACATTAAATTCATATAGTCTTCAGATGTGAGCAATTGTGAACTCCTCCCTAAACGAAGATAATCTGAGGCTGAGTTCCTTGATGAGGCCTTCACTCTCTCTATTGGTAGCTTTAGGAATGCACCAAGTAATCTCTGCTTTTCCAGACCTGCTTGCTGGATTTCATCTTCTGGGACAACTGAATGGCCCCCATTGTTGTCTTCTTCAGGTACTTCATGCTGAATAGGCTCCTCTTCTAGTGATCCATTGTCCACAAAATAATGAACAAGTTCGGTGTTCAACCCCGATGGTTGTGAAGGCATGTCCATGCTTTCATCCTCATTGGTGGATGTTACATTATTTCCAGTGATATTCATCACGGCCTCTGCCAACCATGATGGTGCACTTACTTGGGTTGGCATGGTCAATTGCTCATTGTCAGCTGCATCAGTGGGTGTCACAGCCTCATTGATATTGTTAGTTGGTTCATCACTGAACTGTGTCTCACTGACATGCTCAGCATCATCACCACCACAGAACAACTCTTCAGAAAGGGACATTATACCTTCAGCAGCAGCTACATCTTCTTGGGCACCAACATGCTCTTCTAAATTCTCTGCTTCTTGACCTTCCACTTCAAATGCTTGGCTACATGTGGTATCATGCATAAGAGCATCATGATTGAGTGGCCATATACCAATCCTCCTAAATCCAGCCTTGATATTAGAAGGTGTGAGAGCCCTTTTAAATGCTTTTCTATCAAGCTCAGCTAGCTCAAACCTCTTTACTTCCACCCCTGGGTTCTTTGCCATCCATGAAGCTCGCTCGACCCTGAAATAGTTCTTGAAAGGCCCAAACACGCTCACATCAAGGGGCTGCAATCTGTGAGTAGTATGAGCCGGCAATGTTAATAGGTCAATGCCCAACTTATTGGCCTCCTCTATTGTCTGCACAGCCATGTGGCTTCCATGGCCATCTAAAATCATCAAGTGCCTGTTTTCAGGTGAGACACCACCCGGTACAGAAGCAGCAAAGTGGCAAAGCCAATTTAGGAACAGTTCCTTTGTCATCCATGCATGTGGATGTGCAGCCATGCATGCCCCCGGTTCACAATTTTGTATGTAATTTTTTAGTTGAGTTTTACCTTTAAATAGATAAAATCCTGGTATAGATGAGCCAATTGCATTGACACAGGCAAGAATTGTGATCCACTCCCTGCTCTTAGGCAATATCTTAGGCACATTTCTACTCCCTCTCTTTGAAATTACCCGCATACCGCAATTTCTTCCCGCCTGTAAGCCTGTCTCATCGCAGTTCCATATGTGGTATGGGGCATATGAGTGATGGTCATATGCAGCAGAAAGAGTGTTATAGAACTTGGAAACAATTGCAGGGCGTAGATTTAAAGCCTGGTCTCTGTCAAGGCCCTCTGCTGTACGTAACACAAGGTCTGGATGCCTCTTTTTAAACCCACTCCACCATGACTTACCAGGAAAACCATCTTTAAAGGGGTTTGGCCTCCCTTGACATATTTGAGCTACAATGGATTTAAGTTGGATAAGCTCTAACCCATGTCCCAATAGGGCCATCTCCTTACACCACTCCACCACCTCATCTTCCTCCTCTTCAGTCATGACTGTAACAGGCCCTCTGTGCTTTGTATTAGTCAACCCATTTATCCAATAATGTATGTTTGAGGCAGCAATACCATGTTTTTTCGCTGATGCACGGATTGAATATCCCTTAAACTCGATGTCATCAATTGCAGCAAGCATGTCTTCCTTCGTCCAGCCTCTGATTGCACTGATTTTCTTTGTTGAAATTGCACCTTGTATTGTGGTCGAAGGTGGTTCTGTCGCTGATGGTGGGCTGGGATGATCTGCAACCACAGGGTCCTTTTCAACTACATTACTAGGAGCAATGGGAGCATTGAAATCATCATCTGATGAACTGCTCCGCAGTTGGGCCCCCCTTCTCCCTCGCCTCCTGTTCCTTATCCGATCTGCAACAGAAACTCTTGGCATGGCTACAACCTGCAATTTCCAACATCGTTAAGAAATTTGATAAGTATTACAACACAACTGTATAGAGTAAACTATAATTATGTATGAATTCCAAAATTTCTGCTAATAACATGAAATCTTTCAGTTGTTTGTTGTGAATTAATTCGCGATGTTCCAATATTGATCTATGTCACAAGATATGATGTTCCGACAAGTGCTTATGTTTCCATATACGTAATAGTTCCTATCAGTGTAGTTCCGGGATTTCCTAGTGTTCCCAGATATTGTTACCTTGTTGTTCCAGCATTGAATATTGTTCCCACAAGTGCATGTTCCGACATCCTATTATGTTCCTAGAAGTCAGGTGCATTAGCTAGTGTTTCAATTCAATAAGTGATGTTTCGGTATTTGCAATAGTTACTAGAAGTGCTCCGACATAAGCTCTTTATCCAACTAGTGATGTTCCTACATACCCTGGTGTTACAATAATTTATGATGCTCCGGCATCTGCATGCATTCCAAGCAGCTAAGTTTAGACATCCCATTATGTTCCAGTATTCGTAAGCGATGTTCTAGCATTACCTCCAGGAGCAAAGCCAGCTCGAAAGCTTGTAGCCTAGGTTGTTGAACCATAAGGTATCCAGCTGAAGCGCCTGTTTCCCTTATGTAAGTGATTACCTATGTTTATAGAATAGGCTTTATCACCATAAGCTTACTATCACATACCTTATATAGATTACACATATAACACGTGATTGGTTTAATGTAATGACTCTATTCCAGCTTAGAGAGATTACAGTATAAGTGTAAAGCTCATGTTATTACTATAAGTATTACAACTCTTGTTTATCCTTATGTAAGTGATTACCTATGTTTATAGAATAGGCTTTATCACCATAAGCTTACTATCACATACCTTATATAGATTACACATATAACACGTGATTGGTTTAATGTAATGACTCTATTCCAGCTTAGAGAGATTACAGTATAAGTGTAAAGCTCATGTTATTACTATAAGTATTACAACTCTTGTTTATCCTTATGTAAGTGATTACCTATGTTTATAGAATAGGCTTTATCACCATAAGCTTACTATCACATACCTTATATAGATTACACATATAACACGTGATTGGTTTAATGTAATGACTCTATTCCAAAGCATGGTTTTCTTACCATTATTTAGATGAGTATGTAGCTTAATGAGTACCAAGCTTGTAGTTATGTGATATGTGTGACACTATACTCTCTCTATCCGATCTGATAACTACTATATTTATCCAACATTATATCTGTTTAATATCTTGAATAACATTATTGAAGAAATACCTGTATGTTGTTTCCAGCAACTGATGAAGAGAGTGAATGTAACACTGTGCACACAATCTGTCTGGAATGTAACACTGTGCACACACTCTGTCTGGAATGTAACACTGAGCACACTCTGTCCTCTGTTTGTATGTCTGGAACACTGTCTGAAAATGATTGTATGTCTGCAAAATGGAAACTCACTGTCTGAAAACTCACTTTCTGAAAACTGAATGGAACACTGTCTGAAAACTCTGAATGTATGTCAGCAGTAGTTTAAGAGCAAAACGAATGCCTCAAATGCAGTAACAGTTGAGGTTTTATAGTTTTATGATTTAGAATTTCATTGGTAGGGAAGATTGGCATGGATTGCTATCTCCCAAATTTAATTGTGTGGTGTGGATTGATTTGTACATGATCCAATGGCTGAAAAGCTATCATGGTTGATCCTTGTGCTTTCTTGAATTTAATTTCTGAATTGAAATGCTTTTCAGAATTTAATTCCTGTAATTCCAGGACTGTTGTGTTTAATTCTTGAAATGAAAGGTTGGGTGAACTATTTCCTGAATTGAATGGTGTCATTTAATGTCTTCAATAGGTTGAATGGTTAAACAAACATGTAGATATTGCTGACAGACATTTCCCCTATTTTTGTGCAGGTGGTACTCAATCTTTGTGCAGGGGTTACCCAGTTTTTGTCCAGCTGTTATTCAGCAATGAGATGTAGTCCCCCAATGCAAAATCAGTGGGGGACTGTTTGATGGGATAACAGTACTTTTGGATGGGTAGCTTTGTAATGTTTTGTAGTGCATTTTGCCTTGAATGGTAATTATGAACTGGAGGTACTTGAGACAGTGGGTCTTGTCAACTTGTGATGAATGTTTTGGTGTATGGCAGATGTTGGTCTAGTCAAAAACTGGGCCCATTTTGGACATATTTATGTAACTTATATAACTTATTTCCAAATATTTATGTGCATATTATCAAATATTTATGTGCATATTTTAGTGAGTTTTTAATTTATGTTTGGTGGATGTGTGGGACCAAGTATAACTACTATTGGTCCTTGCACAACAATAGAAGCCTCTCCCCCTAAGCCAAATTGCATCCCTGCTTTCTTCTCCAAGATTTTATCTGGTGATAGATGGCCATTGCCGTACTCCTTTACGTGTTAATGAGAAAAATTAGTGAAGATTTTTGGTCAATACTTTAAAAAGTCACTGCAACCTGCCACCGTCATTCTTTAAAAAGTCAAGAACGTGCTTCACGAAAAAGATTGAGCAATCCCATCATCAGTATTGGCATCTTTTATCCAAGGGTAGGAAAGGGAGTGTGTGGTTGTGTGGTGAGGGCAGTGGGCTCACTTATAATTATTTTATGAAAAGTCTAATTATATTTTATAATTTAATTATACTTTTAATAAATTCACTTTTATATTTTTTATAAAATCACTTGTCCGGAGTTAAGAATGTATTATCTACTTTTTATTTAATTAAAATTTTATTTATTTTTAACTTTAGTTTTTATTTTATATTCGTAAAGTTTATGTAATTATTAATTATTCCTCGAAATATCAATATTACTATTAGTTTGATATGGTGTGGGAAAATGGAATATCCCTCCGCAACAATTTTGATGATTATAATATGTTTCATTATTGTTGAATTAATATTTTGATAATGATTCCTTTGAGGTTTAGATTCATAAGTGTGCGTCCTCGTTAACTCTATTGTGTCTATTATATCTATTGGGTCCAACGTGGAGAGCAATCAAGAAGGCATGTAATGTGTGAGAGCTTGTGGAGAGAAAAATTCAAACTTGTAATAAAATTTTCATTGTAATATCTATATATATATATATATATATATATATATATTGTAAGTTTAGTAGATCTTTCTTATTTTTTATTAATCAAAAAGGGAAAAGAGAAAATCAGGTTACAGATAATAAAACTGATGGCCTCAAACTGCCCGTAGAAAACCAGGTTTGTTGGCCACCTTAAAGAGTTATAGGCCAATCAATACTGAAAAGTTTTAAACCGTATACTGTCAGATATGTCTAGTTTACTGCCTCTTACATACAATAACTTTAGAAAGTAAATGCTACCCGAAATATGCATGTCCAAAAAACAAAAAAGAGAGGAACTCAATCATCTGAAGACTCAATCGGTGTTGAGTCCTTAACACTAGAACTGGGCATATCCGCTTGATGCATGCTTTGCAATTGTCAATTTATGCGGCCTAGACGAACATTGTGATGGTGTTGCATAAGGTGTATTTCTTGAATGTCTCTCGTTAGCTAAAATGGAGGCAACTTTTGGATCCCCTCCAATTTCCTGAATGTTGATAATTGCCTTAGCCAATACACATTTTAGTGTCTAATCTGTATGAATAGATTGCTTGAATAATGACAGCCGACTCCTCGTGTTTCTGGGGTCCTTTAGAAATTCCATTGCTTCCTCTTGTATTTCCCCTTCCTCCTTAGTGTTGCAGTCTCGCCCCCAACCTAAGATAAGTGTTCTAACTTGCGAAGGAATGCCTATGGAATAAACATCAAAAAGGTTTTCCATTACCTCTTTACCTGACTTCCTTCCTCTCTTAATGGGGCCCACTTTAGGCTTACTTTGTTTTTGTTTGCCTTTATCCTTGGCCTCCTTTTTTGCTACTTGGCCTTTAACCATATTGTCTTGCAGTACAGATCGTTGGATTGACTGACAGTCTCGGGGCAAGTCTGTGACTAGTGCTAAAGAAACACCTGTATAGAAATTAAAGATACCTGTATATTGCAACATAATTTCAATAATTGGTTTAGTGAAACAACAATGAAAGAGATCCAGATTGTCAGGAGTAACATCCTCGTAATTAGCAAGCCAATACATGTCATCATTCCTCCTTCCCATCATCCAAAAATTTAGAAGGGTGGCAATAAGAAGTTTCTTTTCATGTCGTGACAAAAAATGCATGGCGAGAATGTTTCCATTCTCCTGCTGCATATTAACAGGTCGAGGCCAGAGTCTCCCTTGACAAGAAGTGAACTCCCTCAGTGCCCAAAGATAAAAAAACCCAATGACAATAAAACACCCAACAAAGAAACCAGAACTTCCGCAAAGTAGGACAATGTCCCCTTGAAACAAGAATGAACCCCCTAGAAACAAGAATGAGCCACCTTGTAATAGGCATAGGAATAAACCTACTTGAAACAGGCATGAAAACACTAGAAACAGAAATGAAACCCCACAACCCCGGCGGAAAAACAGCAGGACACCCCGCATGACCCAGAAAGAAGGATGATCATCACAATAAATTGAGTTAGAGCCCCCCATATTACAAAATACTAAGTGGGTGAAGCTATGGATAAATAATTAAACCGAGCGCTACAGATAGAATGGTCATTCAAAGCCATGCAGTAAATTTCATAAGCTTGGTTAGCCGAACTGTTGGAATTGCATACAAAGTGGAAGGTCAAGTGCATGGTGTTGGGTGCCAGTTTTGCACACTTTTCCTACATTTGTTCTCCCTATTTTTCCTCATGATTATAACCAATGGGACTATCTTTGCCTCTTTTTCCTACCTTTCTATCTTAACTTGTGTTGTTTCACCTAATTTTCATTACTCTGCCATTTCATCAATTATTATGATATATCGTGCATTTTTATGACTAATTGAGGATGAATGTTTGGAGAAGATCTATGGTCTTTGTGATGTCTTTCCAGATGTCATTTGTAGTACCAAAGACCCTGAGCACGAGGTATACAGGAGCAGTTAAGGGTGTGTTGTTACAACGAGTTTTTTACACCATGATGTTGTTACACCTTGCTATTACAGACCTGCTAGCGAACTACTGATACAGTTGTACCGATGACTGGATCTCGTCAAATCTTGTTGTTGACCTGTCCTTTAGCTATTACACTACAGCTGTAGTTTATTGTGATATCTATAGAAGTTTTTTTTGGATAACATCCTATGCGCGGTTTTGATTGTAATCTATAATTTTCTAGTTGTACTTTTATTAAGAAGTGGTTATAATCATATGTATTCTATTTTTGATCAGCATGAGAATCATAAGATTCTCATGACTGATCTATCCCTTGATTTTCTGAGATGTAACCACTATATAGGTCTCGCCCCTAGAGGTCAAAAGAGCGGAGAACAACATTATTTTGGCTCTACAATTTTGCTCGTATTAATACATATTATCTTATTATTGTTGTTACATGCATTACTCGAATTAGTTTCCGTTAAGTTCTTTCTCTACCTACGCCCTGCTAGGGAGGAAGGGCCCTCCTTCTTAGTAGGGATTGCAGTGATTAAGGTAGTTGTATATATGTGTTTTTTTTTTGGTTTATGTATCAGTAGAGGTGTTGATGCTGCTGTTTCAGTTGTGAATATATCTGCTTCAATTTCAATACTTTGTATGCTATTACACATATGATATTAGAGATACCAGCTGGATAATTGTTGTGTGGTGCGCTAGAACAGATTAATTGAAGTTTGATTTTAATCTTGTAGATCATTTTATTTCCGCATAAGTGATTTACTTCCAGCATTTACTTCAACAACGATTTATTTTAATTGGAATTGCTCCTGGTTCAGTGTATTGGCACAGACAGTGCAACTGTCATTGAAATAAAAGACGTCCCTAGATTGATAATTTATGTGTATTGTTTTAGTCATTCAATAGTGATTAATACAACCCAACATTTTGGCGCCATTTCTGAGGTTGGTAGTGATGATCCAATCAATCAGAGTTGTTTCTTAGAAGTGCAATTTCTGTGTGTTTTTAGAGTGTCTCCATTGACACAATTACCGGGCAGTAAGACGAGAGGTAAGAACCTGCGCTGCACTCTAACAAACTTGAGCGAGCTCAGTAATGTCTTGCTGGAACACTTAGGAGAGTGAATTTCTGAGAATTTTATTTTTTAGAGTATCCCCAATGACACAATTTCTAGCTGATAAGACGAGAGGTAAGAACCCGCGCATCACTCTAACGAACTTGAGCGGACTCACCAATATCTTGGGACACTTAGAAGTTTGAATTTTTCGGGTGTTCTTTTAGGGTGTCTTCATCTATACAGTCGTTGGGTGGTAAGACGAGAGGTAAGAACCTACACATCGCTCTAATGAACTTGAGCGGGCTCACTGTTGTAGAAACTGAAGCATTTATAGGATGAATTGATACACATAGGGCCCATGTGTGCTGATAGGATGACATCAACAGCTGCAAAAACCCCCCACTCTACTGACTACAAGAAGGATGGGTCGTAAGAAGGAAAATAAGAGTGCATATTTGGGAAGAAGGACATTCTTTGGAGATCTGATCTCAAGAGCAGAAAAGGAACAGTCTACATCATACAGATATAATAGGAAGACATGACCACAAAAAGTAGCCACCATATCAAAGCCTAGACCATCGGTGTCTTCCATGTCTAGACCTCACCACCCTTCAAACAAAATATCCACTCATGATACCAAGACTCCATATTCAAAACAACAGTGGAGAATCATTGATCAGGATCTGAAAATTGAAAGACACGGAGAGACTGGTGGGGAGCATCAGGGACCTGAGGAACAAAAATTAATTGATTGTCATTTGGATGCTGGTAGTGTTGTTAAACAATTGGTCCTGGAAAAACCCGATCCTTTAATTTGTCAATCTCCAGTACACTGCGAGGTCAGTTCATCTCATCAGGGAGAATCAACCATGGGGCACGAGAATGTCAAGACAGATAGCTCTGTTACTTTTAAATTCCCAGTAGTAGTAACATGGGATGAGGCTCCTATGAAGAATATTCCTTTATCATCCCTACCATCCTTTCAAGGGATGGTTGTTGAAAACCCTAATACCTTTCTGTTCAAATTTGATGTGTTGTGTGGAGGTTATGACTACACTTCAGATGCCCAGAAGCTGAAATTATTCCTTGCTACTATGAAAGGGGCAGCATTAAGATGGTACATGAGACTGGGTGCTGGCACGATTCAAACCTGGAATGACATGAGAGAGGAATTCCTCTTTAAGTATCCGGATTACTGTCGAACTAGGGATTTGAAGGACGAGATTTTCATAATTGCACAGAAGGAGTAGGAAAGCCTAGAAGACTATTTGGAGTGATTTCACTACAATTTACAAAGGTCTAAGTTTAGTAACTTAGACCTGGAAATTATAAAGACAATATTATTAAGAGGTATAATAGATGATTGTCTGGAGCATCTGAACCTATTGGGAAAAGGAGACATATCGCAAGAACCACTTGACAAAATAATGAAGCTTTTCCTGCGTAGCTCAAGAGGATCGGTCAAAGGGAAAGTTTCAATTCAAGACCCTTTAGTCTGGATACAGAAATCCATGAGTGGAGGAGTAACCAGAGCAAAGATCGGGAATTTATTTGAGGATTTTAAAACTGACCTTCTTAGCACTCTCTCTGCCCATATCACTATGGTACAAGTCAAGAAAGCACAAGCAGAAGCTGAAGCAGCCTTAGCAATATTCTGTCCCTGATGCAAAAAGAAAAATTTGGAAAGAGAATGTGGATTGAATAGTGTCAGTTTGTGCAACATCTGTGAGTTGGCGTATTATATGAATCAGTTTCCTGAATTTCCCAGACTGAAGGCGGTACTTCAAGAATCAAGCGAGGATGTTCAATCTTCTTATTTCATCGGATCAAAGAGACCATGGCAGCCACGACCTATAGGTATGCCTTCAGATTTTTCCTCTTTTTATCCTTGGAATAATGTTTATAATAGTTAGCAATATCCATGGCAGTATCCTACTCCTTCCTCAACACAATTCCCTTCACCATGGAACCAGTGGTCGTCTCCTCCACCAATGCAATATCCTCCATCACAACCCAGTCCTTGGGGTCAGAACTGGAGAAGTAATGGTCACGGTCTAGTACCCTCTCCAATACCAATACAAAATCAACAGTTACAACTACCTTCTATTCAAAATCCTACACCTTCTGTCTGACCCCAATTACCTATGCAACCTAACCCCAATCCAAATAGTAAGGCAGCCCAGAGCATGGATGCTCGGGTTACCCTTTAGACTTATCTATTACTCCTATTGGACTTAACGCGGTTTAGCTTCGATCAGGAAAATTCATCAGATCTAAGCATATTCCCATTATTACCGAAGAATGTGAGTCACCTAGAAAGGACATGGGTGATTCTGAGGCAGCT
Source organism: Pinus albicaulis (assembly GCA_034641835.2). Classification (NCBI taxonomy): domain Eukaryota; kingdom Viridiplantae; phylum Streptophyta; class Pinopsida; order Pinales; family Pinaceae; genus Pinus; species Pinus albicaulis. The sequence continues at coordinate 25,952 of JAXQQM020075162.1, forward strand.
ATTACACATGTAACAGCTGATACAACACCCACTGCTACATCTGTAGCAGCCAGCTCGGGAGGATCTGTTGTTTCTACAATAGTAAATCCAAGCAAGGCTAGTGCATCTGTGATAGTTGACTTAGTTGTTAGCATTCAGAATCCTCCATACCCTCAACTATTAACCAAAACTGGGTTGGTCTCACAACTTGAATCTGAATTCCTCAAGGAACTGCAAAATTTGTATGTGTGGATTCCACTGTTACAAGCTCTTAAAGAAGTACCTATCTATGCTGAAATAATGAGGGATCTATGAATCAAAAGGCCTAGAAGGAAACCTAAAGACCCTACTACTATCCATGTCATGGGGAAATTGTCTGATCACATGATTGATCAGCCTTTGTTGACTAAATATAATGACCCAGGGAACCCTACAGTGACTTTCCATATTGAAAATAAACCTATAACCAATAGTTTGATTGATCTAGGGGAAGCTATTAATGTCATGACTAAAGACCTCTTCATCTCCCTAGGACTTCATGGACTTAGACCTACACCCACAGTGCTTGAATTAGCAGATAGGTCCCATGTTAAGCCAGAGGGAATGATAGAATATGTGGTTATCACTATGGCTTCTTGGAACTATCCGACTGACTTTCTCATTTTACAAACCAAATCCAACCTGGGGGGTCATCATTTAATCTTGGGAAGACTGTGGCTGGAAACTACATACGATATATTGGATGTAGGCTCAAATCTATGGTGATCTCAGATGGACAAACCACTCAGAACCTAAATCTTTATCCCCCAGCAAAACCTCATATGGATTTGAGTAGTCCCTGGTGGGATGAATTTGAACCTGAATCTGATCTTTCCCTACCTCTTCTCATGCTAGGAAAAGCACAATACTTTAAGGATGAAATAGAGGATGACATCATTAATGGTTTTATTACTAATTCAATCTCTATTGCCTCCATTAGAGATCTGGGGGAAGAAGATGAGGTATATGATGCAATTATTGAACATTTGAAAACCACTCCGCATACTATCAGCAGTCCCATTGAAATCGAACCTGGGAAATGTTTAAACATCAATCCCAACCTGACTGCTAAACAAAACAGATTGTTGATACAGCTGTTACAAAAATACAAAAAGGAATTTGCATGGGACTATACAGATATGAAAGGAATCCATCCTGGCCTATGCACGCACCGCATTTACCTTAAAGAGGACTGCAAACCAGTTAGACAACCGCAGTGCCGAATGAACCCCACACTTAAGGAGATAGTGAAAGAAGAATAGCAGAAACTCCTTAATGCTAATTTCATCTACCCCATTTCTGAAAGCCAGTGGGTGTCTCTGCTTGTCATAATTCCGAAAAAGAATGAAAAATGGAGAGTCTATGTTGACTATAGAGAGCTTAACAAGGCCACTCAAAAGGACCATTTTCCCTTACCATTCATTGATCAGGTCTTAGATACTCTCTCTGGGAAAAATCTCTTTTCATTCTTAGACGGGTTTAGTGGCTATAATCAAATACAGATTTCCCCAGAAGATCAAGATAAGACAACCTTCACTTGCCCATGGGGTACTTTTGCATACATAGTCCTCCCCTTTGACCTCTGTAATGCACCAACAACCTTTCAAAGGGAAATATTGGGTATTTTCTGATCTTTTGAATGACTTCCTTGAAATCTTTATGGATGATTTTACACCCTACGGGGATGCCTTTGAGACAACATTAGATAACTTGGAAAAAGTGCTCGAACGTTGTGAACAAACTAATGTTCCTCTGAGCACGGAGAAATGCCACATGATGATGACTAAGGGAATTTTGTTAGTATGAATATTTCGTCGTAAAATACCACTTTAGCTACGCATAACAAATAGCCCTAACATCGATTATGGCTGCCAAATATCTTTAAATCTGCAATTAGGTGATCCAAATAATGCTGCACAAATCCAGATCTAAGCATAAAAGACATTAAGCAGATAAAGTAAAATGTGGCTCCATGCATCCAATAGACAAGACAAGAACAATGTATTTGGATCTTGAAGAATGATAGCTGTCCATATTGAAAATAAACCTATAACCAATAGTTTGATTGATCTAGGGGAAGCTATTAATGTCATGACTAAAGACCTCTTCATCTCCCTAGGACTTCATGGACTTAGACCTACACCCACAGTGCTTGAATTAGCAGATAGGTCCCATGTTAAGCCAGAGGGAATGATAGAATATGTGGTTATCACTATGGCTTCTTGGAACTATCCGACTGACTTTCTCATTTTACAAACCAAATCCAACCTGGGGGGTCATCATTTAATCTTGGGAAGACTGTGGCTGGAAACTACATACGATATATTGGATGTAGGCTCAAATCTATGGTGATCTCAGATGGACAAACCACTCAGAACCTAAATCTTTATCCCCCAGCAAAACCTCATATGGATTTGAGTAGTCCCTGGTGGGATGAATTTGAACCTGAATCTGATCTTTCCCTACCTCTCCTCACGCTTGGAAAAGCACAATACTTTAAGGATGAAACAGAGGATGATATCATTAATGGTTTTTGTTAGGTCCCTATATTACTAGTATATTCCCTTATTGTTGTTAGTGTAACCCCTAATTGTTATTATTGTACCCTTGTAACCCCCATTTTGTTATTATTGTGCCCTTAAATTATTATTGTTAGGTCGGCTAGGATTACATTGTGGCCCACTAGGATTACATTATGGCCCCATGGACTCCTATATATAGAAAGGAGGTTTTGTAAATTGTATCATCCAAGAATTGTTCATTTACGTAATGTATTGGAGGTTGCCCCCTCGAAGTGGCTCATTTCTAAGGCGTTGATATCTCTTTTCTTCTCTTTTTGGAGCTGGTTACACAACATTTGGTATCAGAGGCTTTGGATTCTAGGGTTTCGCTGCTCCAAACAGGTCATCGTGGAATTTTCGCTATAACTTTTTTTCTACGAAGCTTCAGAAGCTGAAATTTCTAGGGTGCGAAGCTGAAATCTTGAGGAAGGTTGTCTAAAAATTTTAGATCTTGGTTCGCAATATTTGAGGAGATATCATCTGTGGAAGTTAGGTATTTTTTCAGGCTCATAAACAGGTCATCGTGGAAATTGCGCTATAAATTTTTTTGTACAAAGTTTCAGAGTCTGAAATTCATATGGTGCAAAGCTGAAATCCTGAGGAAATTCGTCAAAAAATTTCAGAGCTTGGTTCGCAATATTTTTGGAGATATGATCTGTGGAAGGTAGTGCTTTTTCAGGCTCCTGAATTTCATCTCAAAGAGGTGACCGTGGGAAAAGTTCAATAACTCTCTCTCTGGGCATCGGATTGGAGTGCCGTAAAAATTGGTTACAAGTACATGGACTGCAATTTCTTTGCTATCAATTTCAGAGATGAAGGACGAAACAGTGACACGTGGCAAGTCGTAAAAGTTTGCTCTACTGAACCAATCCAAAATTGGGTCATTGTGGGAGATTGCAAATAACTTTGTCTTGAAGAATCCAAATCCAATCATACCTGTGGCATTTGAAAGATAGTTTAGAATGCTACTACAGCAGTGAATTTCAGATATTGAAGATTCTCAATTACAGAGATAATTCAATTTCAATACAGAGCTCCTAAAAAGCAAGTAAAAGGTGTGTATTTTTTTTCCGAATTGCATAAGTCTTGTTTGAAGAATCAAGTTGAATTGATTCCAAGGGAATATTGTAGAATAGATATCAGTATTGGATTCTAAAATTTCCCCTAAAAAGAATTCAACTCCCATTAAGCCTTTAGAAGGCTCTACTGTGACTCATGAAGACGAAGAATGGCAACATGACATATCAAAATTACAAGAGCAAGTGCAACAACAAATTTCGCTCTCGCAAAGAACAACAAAAAATGAAATGAAAGTTTTGAAGAAAGGCATGGAAACTAAGATGGATGGTTTGAAGAAAGGCATGGAAGCTAAGATGAATGGTTTTGAAGCTAAGATGGATGGCATGGAAGTGGGCATGGAAGCTAAGATTGATGACATGGAAGCTAAGATCGATGAAAACATGAAAGACAACATGGAAAACATGAAGAATGATCTAAAAGCATACATGGAAGGCTTGATGACAAGCTTAAAACAAGAAATGATTCCTAATGGTGGAAATATAGTAGAAGAACCTCATGATGAGAACAAAATAAATGTTAATCGTGATTTCATAAACTCTAATGTTGGCGGGAAGAACCACCATATTCCAAAAATGGATGAGGAAGTTTGATGGAAAGGATCCTGTAACATGGATACTACAGATGGAGCAATATTTTGATCTCCATAATGTGAAAAACACACAAAAGGTACGCATTGCAACTTTACATTTAGAACAAAATACATTTGTATGGTATCGATGGCTTTTCTCCCGTAAAAAAATTGTCACTTGGTCAATTTTCACGGAGGAAATGATAGCACATTATGAGGATACAAAGAGCAACACCTTCTTTAGCCAATTGATAAATCTCAAACAAAAGGGTTTAGTGGGGCAGTACATTGAGGACTTCCAAAAATTGAATATAAGGGTAACTGATATTCCAGAGGAACACAGGATTGATCTCTTCATAGGCACTTTAAAGGATAACATCCAACATGAAGTTCGCGTTTTGGAACCTGATTCATTGGAGAAGGCATTCGGGTTGGCAAGAAAAGTTGAATGTAAAATTATGGCGACAAGGAAGCCTACCACTCAATTCTATAAAGAAGGAAGTGTTGCTACGCCTAGATTTCCACAACCTACAAGGTTGACACCACAACAATTGGAAGAAAAAAGAGCAAAAGGGCTTTGCTACGGTTGTGATAGCAAATACACTAAAGGTCATAAGTGTGCTGAGAAGAAATTATTTTACATAGATTGTGAAGAAGAAGAAGAAAATGAACAAGAAGAGGATATACACCAGGAACCACCCCTAGAAGAGGAAGAAATGAATCAGACCATATCGTGTAATGCACTGGCAGGAATTACCACTCCTCAAACTCTCAAGATAGAAGGACATATAAAGAAGAAAAGGGTAATAGTGTTGATTGATTGAGGTAGCACCCATAATTTTATTCATTATAAGGTAGCCAAGGAATTAAATTGTTTCCTATACCCAGCACCAGAATGTCAAGTGATGGTTGCAAATGGAGGAACTATAAATTGCTCTGGAAAATGCCATAATATCAAGCTAACCATGGGCGAATATGTATTGACTAGTCCAATGCTTTCCATTCCTATGGGAGGTGCTGATGTTGTACTAGGAGTACAATGGTTACAATCTTTGGGGATGGTAGCTTTTAATTTTCAAGAACGTTTCTTGAAATTTTTTTCAGAAGGAAAGGAAGTCGAATTACGGGGTATTGCAGGGAAGCCGGGAAAGATAATAAGCTCTAATGTCATGACAAAGCTTCTAAATAAAGAACAACGAGGTGTAATTGCACAATTATGCTCACTAGAAGTTCCAACATCAAAATCATCTATTTCTGCAGATCTCCAACAAGTCTTGGACAATCATTCCAAGGTGTTTGAAAATCCCAAAGGACTCCCACCTATTCGTGATCATGATCATGCTATTCATTTGATTCGAGGAAGTGTTCCTCCAAACATCAGGCCTTATAGATATCCTTATGTCCAAAAGAGCGAAATTGAACGTATGATTGCAGAAATGTTAGAGGCGGGTATAATTCAACCTAGTCAAAGTTATTTCTTTGCTCCTATAGTATTGGTACACAAGAAGGATGGATCATGGCGCATGTGTCCGGATTATAGGGAGCTCAATAAGCTCACCATTAAAGATAAATTTCCCATTCCTGTGATTGATGAATTATTGGATGAATTACATGGAGCAATTTATTTTACCAAGTTGGATCTTCATTTGGGATATCATCAAATTAGAATGAAGACTGAAGATATTCCAAAAACAACATTTCGAACTCATGAGGGTCATTATGAATTTTTGGTCATGCCTTTTGGCCTTACCAATGCACCTTCTACATTTCAAGGGTTGACGAATTCCATTTTCAAACCCTTCCTTAGAAAATTTGTGCTAGTATTTTTTGATGATATACTAATCTACAGCAGGTCTTGGAAGGATCATGTTGAACATGTTGACGGGGTGCTCAAACTATTGCAGGAGAAACAATTATATGCAAAAACATCCAAATGTTTCTTTGGAGTACAAGAGGTGGAATATCTGGGTCATATTGTAGCTCACGAGGGTGTTAAGGTAGACCCTAACAAAATTAAATCCATTAAGGAATGGAAATTCCCCACAACCATAAAGCAGTTGCGAGGATTTCTCGGGTTAACAGGGTATTATCGCAAGTTTGTTAAGAATTATGGGAGAATCGCAGCACCTCTAACAACATTATTGAAGAAAGATGCAATTTCATGGACTCCTGAAGCAACTAAGGCCTTTGAACGTCTTAAAGAGGCAATGTGCCTAGCACCGGTCTTAGCTACACCAGACTTCACAAAAACCTTTATTGTGGAATGTGATGCGTCAGGAAATGGAATTGGTGCAGTTTTAATGCAGGAAGGAAGAGCCATTGCTTTTGAAAGTCGTCCAATCAAAGGAAAGTATTTACAGAAACCTATTTATGAGAAGGAAATGTTAGCAATACTGCATGCACTAAAGAAATGGAGAACTTACCTAATGGGAAGACACTTCAAGGTAAAAACTGGTCATGATAGTCTTAAACACTTTTTGGAACAAAGACTATCTTCAGAAGAGCAGCAAAAATGGGTCACAAAGATGTTGGGTTATGACTTTGAAATAATATACAAAAAAGAGAAGCTAAATGTTGTTGCAGATGCACTCTCAAGAAAGAATGAAGAGGTGGAAGCATTGCTTTGTGCCATTTCTATTATCCAACCAGATTGGATAACCGAAGCAAGAGATGAATGGAAGAAGGAAAAATATATATGGACACTCATTCAAAAGTTGCAGCAAGATCCTAGTACATCGATTGTAGAAATTGGCTGAATAAATCACTTATTCAATGGAGATTAACCCGATTACACATCAATTTCGAATTGCATGCATAACACATAATCTCATCTACAATTAATTGTCACATGCGGAAAGAATAGAAGCGATCGCACATCAAATCATTCACACATTAACTCAGTATGTATGGGGAAAGCCTATAGCTGAAAACCCCGCAGCTATTGTGTATATTATAATGGAGAAATCATGTAACAAAACAAGTACAATACTCCTCACAAGTACTCGGTACTTTCTCATAAAGTCACACACAATCTAGCTCAGTTTTGAACAGGTTACTGGTTCAAAACTCACTGCTAATTGCCTTGCCTCTATTGCGCAATCATGGCCTGTCTATGTAGAGATCCAAGGTTCGAATCTCCTTGGCTTGACTGCGCAATTGTCATGGACAATTCCTCCAAGTGTGGTGCAAATCTCATGCACAACTGATGTCGCCACTGATAGCTAACTCCACCCTTTCATCTACCTCTTTCATTGGTCTCCACTGAACTGATCATGCACTGTAGTGAACTGATGTGTTCCTGAGTTGAATAATGAGTTACTAATTAATGAATTAAATAATATTTAATTCACTCCACTCATAACTAATTGATTATCTAGTTAAACTAATCTCAACTAGTTCAACTAAAATAAACAGAACACAACTCCACTATCTGTCTCATTAACTCCTCCAAACTTCTGCCACTGAAGTCCAACTGAAGTCAACCATGCATGATGCCATCAAACCCTTAGGAATCACGTGATTCCTCTGTCAGATGCATGAGCCACTTCTGTAGCTCGAACTGAAGTGCTCCAAGAGAGTAAACTGCTGTTTATAGTCTAAATATTATTAAGGGTAAATAATATTTGACTTCCCTGTTTTAAGGAGAGGCAGTCTAAAAATAGACTTCGACCTCTTTGACCTCAAAAATAGAGTCTCATCTATTTTACCAACATGACACATACTTCAAGAATCTCAAACTCGAATCCCCGAACCATGCTCCATATGTCTAAAAATAGACATAGTCTAAAAATAGATTTTGCGCCAGAATTTGCCTGCGGGCCCACTTAGTGAAGGCGACTTCATTTCACTAAGCTCCATCATCTTGCCGCATTCTCAACACTCCCTCTCAGCAAGATATGGATTATCTGCAACCCCTATCCTGCCTCTGTGGAATTCGAACTTGCTCCTGGTGAGCGCCTTCGTCAGGATGTCGGCATCCCGATCCTCCGTGGGAACATATGAAAGCATCATGATTCTCCGCTGAACACAATCTCTGATATGATGGTACCTGATGTCGATGTGTTTGGACCTATCATGAAATACTGGATTAGTCGAGAGCTTGATGCAGCTCTGGTTATCACAGTAGATCACTGTAGGCTCCAAATGCAACCTGAACAAACCTGCGAGGATCTTCCTCATCCAAATAGCCTCACATGCAGCCAAGCTTGCTGCCATGTACTCGGCCTCTGCTGAACCGAGTGCCACGGATCTCTGCTTCCTGCTGTACCAGGAAACTGCTGTCGACCCAATGCTGAAAACTCCTCCAGAAGTGCTCTTCCGGTCCGTTGGACTCCCTACCCAATCTGCATCAGTGAAGCCAGAAAGCTTCGCTCCATCCTCCTGTCTGTACCATAGACCATATCCCGATGTGCCTCTGATATAGCGCAACACATGCTTGCCTGCCTTCCAAAAGAGCTTGGTAGGCTTAACCATAGCTTGCGAAAGCTGGTTAACTGCATAGCATATATCGGGTCGTGTATTGACCAGATACATAAGCGACCCCACCAACTGTCGATAGACAGTGGTATCCACTACCTCCGCTGAAGTAGCATCCTCCTTCCTCCAACCACCAGGAAGAGGAGTGTCAACAGGCTTGCAGCCTTGCATGTTGAACCTCTCCAGAATCTCTCGAGCATACTTGCCCCGAGAAACAAACAGTCCTCTGATGCGCTGCCAAATCTCCAATCCCAGGAAATAATGAAGGATGCCCAAGTCCTTCATCTCAAACTCTCGTGCAAGATCCTCCTTGCATGAAAGTATCAACTGCTCATCGCCAGTCAAAATCAGATCATCTACATACATTACGATGATCAACAGCTTCCCCTCCACCACAATCTGGTACAAGTTTGGATCCGCCTCACTCTTGGAGAATCCAAGCCCAGTGAAGTAGCTGTCTATCCGAGTGTACCAAGCACGAGGTGCTTGCTTCAGCCCGTACAGTGCTCTCTTGAGTCGGCACACATGCGACTCACTTCTGAAGATCTCAAAACCTTCAGGCTGCTCTATGTACACCTCCTCCTCAATAACTCCATTGAGGAACGCAGTCTTCACATCCATCTGATGAATGTACCACCCCATCTGCGCTGAGAGAGCAAGGATCGTCCGTATGGAAGAGTACCTTGCGACAGGTGAAAAAGTCTCCTCATAGTCAATCCCCTCGATCTGTGAGAAGCCACGGGCGACAAATATCGCCTTGTACTTCTCCACACTCCCGTCAGCCGCCTGCTTCACCTTGTAGATCCATCGCGAACCTACAACTGATTTCCCAACCGGTCTTGGGACAATCTCCCATGCACTGTTCCTGATGATCGAACCATATTCTTCGATCATGGCATCAACCCATGCGGGTTCCTCCACAGCTTCCTCAAAAGAGGATGGCTCTGTCACAACACATTGACTCATAAGAGCCATGTATCCAGTGTACCGATCCGGTGACTGTCTCTGTCTGCGCTGTGCTGTAGGTGGTCCTACAACCTTCTCTTCATCCCGAGCCAGTCGCTCAGCTTCTGTAGTGCGCATGCGTCCTCTGATGGTTGGCGCTGCCTGGGTGGTTTCTTCCACCTCCTGAACCTCCTCTTGTGGCTGATCCACATCCGGAAGCTCCTCCTTAGGAACTAACAGCTCCTCATCTGCATGCAAGTGTAGCTCCCTCTCAAGCGAACACTGCATGGCTTTCTCCTCCCGAAATTTTATATCCCGTCGCACAACAGTCTTGCGACTGTCTGACAAATACACCCGATAGTTGTGAGGTGTATCAGTGTACCCCACAAATATTCCAACCTCAGCAGTTGGATCCAGCTTCCTTCTCGCATCTTTCGTCACATGCATGTAGACAGGAGAACCAAAAATCCGCAAATGGGAAATATCAGGCCTCTTGCCAGAATAAGCCTCCTCTGGTGTACTCATGCCAAGAACCTTGTGAGGACAACGGTTCTGCACATACACTGCTGTATTGCATGCCTCAGCCCACAAGTGAAGGGGTAGGCTCTGATCATGCAACATCGCCCATGCAGCACCCACGATCGTTCTGTTCTTCCGCTCAGCCACCCCGTTCTGCTGTGGGTTATGGGGTGCGATGAGCTCTCTCCGAATCCCTTCTACGCTGCAGAACTCCTTGAATTCAGCTGAGATGAATTCACCACCGTTATCACTCCTTAGAGCAATCACCTTCTTCCCCGACTCCTTCTCGACCAGTGCTTTAAACTCACAGAACTTCGCGAATGTATCGCTCTTCTTCTGCATGAAGAAGATCCAGCACTTTCGAGAGAAATCATCAACAAAGATCACATAATACTTGTGCTTTGCTGTCGAAGCAACTGAGAAAGGACCACACATGTCTGTGTGAAATCTCTCAAGGATCGTCGTGGCGCGACTATCCTTCTCGTGAAAGGTGGCTTTCACATACTTCCCTAAAGTACACCCCTTGCACTGATCTGACTGTGCAAGGGTGCCCTTAGGAAGCCCAGTAGAAATCTGCTGCAGAATCTTCAAAGCTCCATGGTGAAGGTGGCCCAATCTCCTGTGCCACAGTTCGCCCTCATCATCCCAGCTCACCACTTCTCTCGCTTTGCATGCCATAGCTGCGCAGCCATCTACCTGCAATTGATAAAGGTTCTTGGTCCGAACCCCTATCTTCCGGGTCTCTCCAGTAGTCTTACTGCGCAGGAAGGCTTTTCCTTCGCTGAAGACCACATCATACCCCTTATCCTCCAACATCGCCACAGAAATCAAGTTCTTCTTCAATCCAGGTACATGCATGACATCCTTTAGTACAAAGGGTTTACCAGACTCCCTCTGAAAGGATATGGTACCGATACCAGTCGCACTGTATCTACCATCATCGCCCATCTCGATGTGCACACCCAGATCTTTGTCCTCCAGATCTGAGAACAACTCCCGATCTCCCATCATATGAAATGACACACCGCTGTCCAAGAACCACACCGATCCCATCACACTTTAAACCAAGCATGCGATCAGTGAAAAGTCAAGCTCGAACCGTGAAGCCAAAGCTTCTCCATCTGTAGATCTTCCCGCTTGCTTTTTCTTCTTCTTCTTTGGACAATTGGTAGCATAATGTCCATGATCATGGTAGTGAAAACACTTCACTTTCGCCATATCCTGCTTCTTGCCCTTTGCACCGGAATGAGAAGTCTTGTTACCCTTCCCCTTCTTTGCTTTGGCAACCAAAGCGCAATTTTCTTCATCATCTCCCTTTGATGAAGATCCATCTCGAGTAGTCCTCCTTATCTCCTCCTGCATGAGATCCGCCCAAAGGCGCTCCCATCCCGGCAGCTTCTCCCGACCATTGACACTATCTTGATATGAGTGCCAAGCCTTCGAAAGACCAAGGAGAGCCAGTCGACCAAGTCCTCGTCTTCGACAGTCACCCCCACACTTCCCAGCTCATCTCTGCATTGAGTGAACTTCGTGAGGTATTTGGCGATACTGTCGCCCTTCTCCATCTTGATGTTCCTGAGCTTATATTTGAGCACCAGCTTCCTTTGGTCGCTCTTACTCTGGAATAGATCCGTCAAAGCTTTCCACATTAAATATGGAGTAGCCTTTCCATGCAGGCTGGATACAATATGATCCTTGACGCCCTCCAACAAGATCCTTCGACATTTCGCTATCTTCTTTTGCCATGCATCGACTAAAGCTGCATCAGTGGGCTTTGGGACATCCGTATCTACGAACTCCTTCAGACCATTATCTTCTAACACTGCTTCCATGCGATCCTTCCATGCAACATAATTCGAACTGCCTTCAAGAGCATATTCGAGTCGCAAGCCGTTGAAAGACATTTTCAACACTGGCACCAAGAAAACAAAACTGCTGCAAAATTTCGAATTCCACCTCAAAGCTCAGCTGCTCTAGATCTGTGAGAAAAAATTATTTCTAGCACGGAGATTGACTGCAAGGTATTTAATTTTCGACCTTTCACTTTATGAAGAAAGATCCATCGTGAGGCTTCTCGCCCGTGGTCTAGACTCGTCCGAGGAAATAAGTTTGCAATCACCGTAATAGATCCCAAAAAATTAATCTCTCTCTCGACACTCATGAAATTAGCTGAATAAATCACTTATTCAATGGAGATTATCCCGATTACACATCAATTTCGAATTGCATGCATAACACATAATCTCATCTACAATTAATTGTCACATGCGGAAATAATAGAAGCAATCTCACATCAAATCAATCACACATTAACTCAGTATGTATGGGGAAAGCCTATAGATGAAAACCCCGCAGCTATTGTGTATATTATAATGGAGAAATCATGTAACAAAACAAGTACAATACTCCTCACAAGTACTCAGTACTTTCTCATAAAGTCACACACAATCTAGCTTAGTTTTGAACAGGTTACTAGTTCAAAACTCCCCGCCAATTGCCTTGCCTCTATTGCGCAATCATGGCCTGTATATGTAGAGATCCAAGGTTCGAATCCCCTTGGCTTGACTGCGCAATTGTCATGGAAAATTCCTCCAAGTGTAATGCAAATCCCATGCAAAACTGATCCTCCAACTGATAGCTATACTCACCCTTTCATCTACCTCTTCCACTGGTCTCCACTGAACTGATCATGCATTGTAGTGAACTGAAGTGCTCTTGAGTTGACTAATGAGTTACTAATTAGTGAATTAAATAATATTTAATTCACTCCACTCATAACTAATTGATTAGCTAGTTAAACTAATCTCAACTAGTTCAACTAAAATAAACGAAACACAACTCCACTATCTGTCTCATTAACTCCTCCAAAACTTCTGCCACTGAAGTCCAACTGAAGTCAACCATGAAAGATGCCATCAAACCCTAGGAACCACGTGATTCCTCTGTCAGTTGCATGAGCCACCTCCATGACTCGAACTGAAGTGCTCCAAGAGAGTAAACTGCTGTTTATAGTCTAAATATTATTAAGGGTAAATAATATTTGACTTCCATATTTTTAGGAGAGGCAGTCTAAAAATAGCCTTCGACCTCTTTCGACCTAAAAATATGAGTCCCATCTATTTTTACCAACATGTCACATACTTCAAGAATCTCAAACTGGAATCCCCGAACCATGCTCCATATGTCTAAAAATAGACATAGTCTAAAAATAGATTTTGCGCTAGAATTTGCCTGCGGGCCCACTTAGTGAAGGCGACTTCATTTCACTAAGAAAATCATCTTTCCGTATTCTCATCACCGACACATTTATCCGGAAAACATCTCTAATGTACAAAGATTTATTTACATTCCTTTGTAAAAATTCCCAACTAAAACAAAAAGATTCTTCGACCGTAATTCTCCTTTAGGAGGACACTCAGATTTTTAAAAACTTACCACAGGTGAAGAAAGAATTTTGGGATGGCCTTAAATCCGATATTCAAAAGTTGGTGGTGGAAATGTTTGTATTTTGCCACAGAATAAAGGTTCAGCAATGACACTCCTGGACTTCTACAACCTTTATCCATTCCAAGTCAACGTTGGGAGGAGATTTCAATGGATTTTATCACAGGTTTACCTAAGTCCGAAGGAAAGAGTGTGATCATGGTGGTAGTTGATAGACTTACCAAGTATGCACACTTTTGTGCATTATCTCATCCATTTAAAGCAAGTACAGTTGCTACTACATTTATGGATAGAATTCAAAAGCTACATGGAAGCCCAAGGGTTATTGTGAGCGACATAGATCCCATTTTTACTGGAAATTTTTGGACGGAGTTATTTTCTTGTTTGGGTACTCAATTAGCTCATAGCTCATCTTATCATCCTCAATCTGATGGTCAAACCGAGATAGTAAATAAATGTTTGGAAGGATATCTTCGTTGCTTTGTATCTGATAAACAAACACAATGGGTCAAGTGGTTACCTCTCGCTGAATGGTGGTATAACACTTCCTTCCATACTGCAGCAAAAAATGACCCCATTTATGGCACTTTATGGATATCATCCACCATCCATCACATCATCTTTAAGGGAAAATTCGAAGGTTCAAGCAGTGGAAGATCACATGGAGCATCAGCAAGAAGTTCTCCAACTCTTAAAGGATAACCTGAATTTGGCACAAAATCGAATGAAACAACAGGCAGATCAACATCGCAGCGAGAGAAGTTTTGATGTAGGAGATTGGGTATTTTTACGGCTACAACCATACAAAAAAATGTCCCTGAAGCAAGCTAAGAAGGATAATAAATTATCGCCAAAGTACTATGGTCCTTACAAGGTGTTGCAAAAGATTGGTACTATGGCATACAAATTGGAGCTTCCTGCTTCTTCGCGAGTACATCCAGTTTTCCATGTTTCATGCTTAAAGAAGGTTATAGGTGAAAATATTCCAGCTCAAACAATATTGCCAAAACTTGATGAGGAAGGAAAAATCATATTGGAACCTGAAGCGGTCATGGAAACAAGAACTCGACAGCTACATAATCGATCAATTTCAGAGTATCTCATCAAGTGGAAGAACTTACCCACTGAAGATTCTACATGGGAGGATGAGAATTTTATACAGAAGCACCCATAGCTACTCAAGCGCTGAGGACAACACTTTTTTGAAGGAGAGGGGCATGTTAGGTCCCTATATTACTAGTATAGTCCCTTATTGTTGTTAGTGTAACCCCCTTATTGTTATTATCGTACCCTTGTAACCCCCATTTTATTATTATTGTGCCCTTAAATTATTATTGTTAGGTCGGCTAGGATTACATTGTGGCCCACTAGGATTACATTATGGCCCCATGGACTCCTATATATAGAAAGGAGGTTTTGTGAATTGTATCATCCAAGAATTGTTCACTTATGTAATGTATTGGAGGCTTCTCAAGTGGCTCATTTCTAAGGCGTTGGATATCTTCTTTTCTTCTTTTTTTGAGGCCGGTTACACAATAGTTTTATTAGTAATTCAATCTCTCGTTGCCCATTAGGAGATCCGGGGGAAGAAGGTGAGGTATATGATGCAATTATTGAACATTTTAAAATAACTCCACTTACTATCAGTAGTCCCATTGAAATTGAACCTGGAAAATTTTTAAACATCAATCCTAACCTGACTGCTGAAAAAAAAAGATTGTTGATATAAATGTTACAGAAATAAAAAAAGGCATTTGCATGAAACTATACGGATATGAAAGGAATCCATCCTGGCCTATGCACTCACCACATTTACCTTAAAGAGGATTGAAAACCAATTAGACAACCTCAACATCGAATGAACCCCACACTTAAGGAGATAGTGAAAGAAGAATTGCAGAAACTCCTTAATGCTAATTTCATCTACCCCATTTGTGACAGCCAGTGGGTGTCTCCGCTTGTCATAGTTCCGAAGAAGAATGGAAAATGGAAAGTTTGTGTTGACTATAGAGAACTTAAAAATGCCACTCAAAAGGACCATTTTCCTTTACCATTCATTGATCAGGCCTTGAACACTCTTTCTGGAAAAAAATTTATTTTCATTTCTAGATGGGTTTAGTGGCTATAATCAAATATAGATTGCCCCGGAAGAACAAGACAAGACAACCTTTACTTGCCCATGGGGTACTTTTGCGTATAAAGTCCTTCCCTTTGGCCTCTGTAATGCACCAAAAACCTTTCAAAGGGAAATATTGGGTATTTTCTCTGATCTCTTGAATGACTGTCTTGAAATATTTATGGATGATTTTACACCCTATGGGGATGCCTCTGAGACAACATTAGTCAATTTGGAAACGGTGCTGGAACATTGTGAACAAACTAATGTTGCTCTTAGCACGGAGAAATGCCACATGATGAGACTAAGGGAATTGTGTTAAGATGAATCTTTCGTCGTAAAAGACCACTTTAGCTACGCATAACAAATAGCCCTAACATTGATTATGGCTGCCAAATATCTTTAAATCTGCAATTAGGTGATCCAAATAATGCTGCACAAATCTAGATCTAAGCATAAAAGACATTAAGCAGATAAAGTAAAATGTGGCTCCATGCATCCAATAGACAAGACAAGAACAATGTATTTGAAATAATTTTTATATTATATTAAAAGGGGGCACCTGAGAGGAAAACAAGAAAGGTGTTTTCTGGTTCTCCTCAATGGGATGGGTTCTTGAAAGTCCTCAGCATTTCAGATCTAAAATTTCTCTCTCTTGTTGGTGTAGAAAACCCAGACAAACATAGAACTCAAAGGGAGCTCACAAGGAAAAAATGGAGAATGTGACCAAGTATAGATCCAGAGTGATCTAATGCAATGGAAGGTGACTAATGAATGGGAAAACCCTTCTATTTATAACAAAATATTAGGGCGGTCTAGAAATTGGTGCATGAATAAAATATTATTAATCAAATTCTAGAACCACCCTTTAGGAATATTTTATTATATTTGTTTGAGGGAAAAGGATTTTTGACTTGGGTCAATTCCTTTATTTATAAATAATAAATAAATAAATGATTTATTTACTATTTTAAGGAAATGGTGGGAATGTAATTAAATAAATAATTATTTATTTAATTATTTATAAATGATTTAGTCAAATTTAACTAGGAATATTATTTAAATAAGGATTTAAATAACTTATTCCTAGGAAATAATCAAATAAATAAGGATTTATTTAATTGATTTCTTGTTTTGGGTTAAATATGACCAGGAAATATAAACAAATATAGATTTGTTTATTATTTCCTTTTGGGGTTTCCTGTTTAGGCCATAAACAACTTAATAAAGGTGTTTTACTAAGTTATTTCACATAGTGAAAGCAATTTTACTTAGGGTAAAATTGGTCTTACATGGTGTACTTGGGTTCATCTGATGATAATAGGTTAGATGACCAAAAAATGGTAACAAATTGTGTTGGGACATTTCATTTCAGCAGATGGAATCAAGGTAGATCCTGCAAAAATTGAGGTAATCTCAAAAATCCTGACCCCTAAGACTCCGAAAGAGGTACGTAGTTTTTTGGGACATGCAGGATACTATAGGAGGTTTATAGAGAAATTTTCAAAGATTGCATCTCCTCTATTTTCATTATTGATGAAAGATGTGAAATTTGTGTGGATAGAAGAGTGTGAGCAGGCCTTTTTAAAGTTAAAGAACTTCATAATAGCAACATCTGTTTTACGAGGACCAAACTAGGAATTATCGTTTCATATTGCTACAAACGCATTGTGCTAGGACATTTCATTTCGGCAGATGGAATCAAGGTAGATCCTGCAAACATTGAGGTAATCTTGAAAATATCGACCCCTAAGACTCCAAAAGAGGTACGTAGTTTTTTGGGACATGCAGGATACTATAGGAGATTTATAGAGAACTTTTCAAAGATTGTATCTCCTCTGTTTTCATTGCTCGTGAAAGATGCGGAATTTGTGTGGAAATGGAAGTGTGAATAAGCCTTCCTAAAGCTAAAAAACTGTAACAGCAGCACCTGTTTTATGAGGACCAAACTGGGAATTGCCATTTCATATTGCTACAGACACATCTGACATAGTTGTGGGTGTTGTTCTGGGGCATCAGGAGGAGAAGAAACCTTACACCATCTATTACATCAGTAAAAACTTAACTCCAATAGAACTCAACTACACTGTTATTGAGAAGGAATTCCTAGCAGTAGTGCATGATATCAACAAATTTCGGCACTACATCACCGGGTACCAAGTATTTGTACACAATGACCATGCTGCAATTCAATTTTTGATGAAAAAACTTGTTACTAATGGTCGAGTTACACGATGGTTATTTCTATTACAAGAATTTGATATTACTATTTTAGATAAACCTGGAAAAGATAATGTAGTTGTTGATTTTCTTTCTAGACTAACTATAAGTGATGACTGCACTGCCACTAAGGATTATTTTCTAGAGGAATATATTTTTTCCATCTCTACTCACTCACCATGGTATGCAAATATAGCCAATTACCTTGCTGTAGGAAAATTCCCACACCAATTGTCTTCCAAGGAAAGGAGGAAGATTATACAACAGAGTGCTACCTACTCCTGGATAGAAGGAAACCTCTATCACACCGGGCTAGATTTTTAGATTAGGCGATGTGTTAGAGAAGATGAGGTATTTGATATCTTGAAGGCTTGTCATGAGGAACCCTATGGAGGGCACTTCACTGACAAAAGGACAAGACATAAAGTACTCTCAACAGGGTACTACTGGCCAACTATATTCTAGGATGCCAAGAAGTTTGTGAAAGGATGTGATAGCTACCAAAGGATGGGACAACCTCTGAAATCAGATGAGATTTCGTTATAGCCTTAGATAGTGATAGAACCATTTGAGAAATGGGCCCTAGATTTTGCAGGGCCAACTAATCCTTCATCACAAAAAAAATCAAACATATTGGTTTGCACCGATTATGTCACAAAATGGGTTGAAGCAAAAGCATTAAGTAGAGCAATAGAGCAGGTTGTTTCAGACTTCCTGTTTGAGGATATTTTTGTTTGCGTCGGGATACCCAGAGAGATAGTGATAGATGGGGGGCCTCAGTTCACATCTCATTTGATCAAGAAGTTGGTTGAAAATGAATTCATCATAGAATCACTTCACCATATCACCCACAAGAAAATGGTCAAGTGGAAAGCACCAATAAAGTCATTGAGGGAATCTTAACAAACATAGTAGTCAACCACCGAAGAAACTAGGTCGAGAAACTTCCAGAGGTATTGTGGGCTTATAAGACAACATGGAGGAATACTACAAGCTTCTCACCATATGAACTGGTGTATGGTAAGAATCTTCTATTCCCCATAGAGTTTGAAATAACGACATTAAGAACAACATTACAGGTCAATCTAGATTTGAGTACGACACTGATACAATGACTAAACCAGCTCAATGAGTTGGAAGAGAAATGGTTTGTTGTTATTCAATAGATAGAGATCATTCAGCAGCAAAGAGCTAGATGGCATGATGGGTTTATTAAGAAGAAAAAGTTCCAGAAAGGAGATTGGGCTCTTTTGTATGATTCAAGGTTCAAGGATTTCAAAGGAAAGCTCTGCATCAAATGGCTAGGTCCTTACAAAGTGGACACAGTATTTGACAATGGGACTATACAATTGGTCACCATCGACAGTGCTAAGACACCGTTACTGGTCAATGGGCACCGTCTAAGGTTATATCATCAACCCACTTTGAAGGAATCATTTGTTAAAATTGTCGCGGACTCCAATATTCATGTTACAACAGTAGGGGAACATTCTCCTGTGCATCCTGAAAATGGAAATTCTAATAAGTACAGCAGCTGAAAACCACCCTTGTGGAAACTATTACACCTATTAAAAAAAATAAAAAAAAAATAAAAAAAAAACAAAACAAAACAAAAGAAAATAAAACAAAAATAATAAATCTAACTGTGAAAACCTCTTTCCGGGGTGCAATCAGACATTTTGTAACAGCTAAAAACCACTCCTGTGGTGGTTGTTACACCCATATTTTTCTCCCTGAAACATCATCTTCCCTTCCTGATTTATTTTATAGGATGATGGTATTCATTTGATTTTCTTTCTGTACCAATTTCTCCTAATTATTATGTTTTTTTGAAGAATAATCTAAGGGATGTCTTGGCTGTTACATATGTAACAACTGACAACCACGAACACTGTTTCTTATGTTTTCATCCCATAACAACAATAATTGCACCAGCAAAACACAACAACACGAGTGCTGCAACCAGTACGCCGCTGATTTGAAATCTTCCTCCACGTCACCTCAAGTATGTCATTCAAAAGGTAACATTATCATTTATGATTTGGTGATTATTGGCAGAAGTAATGATATTCCCGTGATGGCCGTGAGTGGCCATCACCATTAAGGTGGGGGAAGGGATATGTCTTTAAATCAGTGCAAAAATACATAGTCATAAACCTTTATCAAATCCACATTCACCCAATTAATAGCATAAATTCCAATGATGACTAAATCCGGTTGGAAAAGAGCGTGTGTACTAGAACCCATTACTTTCCATAACGAGACATTTATGAAGATTTTTGTGAGGTACGATTTGGTAATCTATAAAATATGTCACCTCCCATCAACCTCCTCGACTGAAACCTTGTATCCTCATTGCAAACTCATCAATTGGGATAAGCAAAGACGCCGAGAAGCAGTGAGCAATGTAGTGATATTACGGTGGGGCTGAGCAGTAAGAAGCGAATTCAGGAAAATCAATAAGATGGGTGGAGCAATGGTCAAGCATGAGCCTAATTCTATGGACGCCTTGAAGAATTGTCCAGAAGCCTACCATATATTCAAAGATACCGGATGGATTGAGTATTTCCAGAAGCTAAAGGTTCAGACGAGGCGATGGCAACCGAATTCACTTAGAATTTGAACAATAATCAGACCCAACTTAGGGGCCTGCAAGTTGAGGTGACTAAAGAGGTAATTTCCTGGGTAAATGCATTTCTAGTAGAGGGACGAAGGTGTTTTAATAGAAAAATAAATGACCCCTCCTTGAAAGAAGACTTCCTAGAAGGAGAAGAAAAAATGGAGAAGAAAGGGAGAGGAATTGACAGGTTGTCGCTTCCTCAGCCTTGGGCAGACATTGCCCTGGGTTTAATTAAATATATCACTTGTGAGCGAAGATCCACGATAGTGTTTAACTATCACTTTCCTATACTTAATCACCTTTGGAACCAACAAAAGATTAATCATCCATTCTACTTGTTAGGGAACATCAAGCATATGGCGGCAACAGTAAAGACAACAACACACCCTGAAGCATGTGTGACCAATTACAGAATCATCAAATTAATCATGTTGAATTCCCTAGGCCTGCAAGGAAAAACTTGGGAATAATTCAAGTGAAAGAGGCCGAGGACAAGCCAGGGGAAACATACCACAAATTCAGGAGGAAATCAGGCAGAAGCGGAAACCCAGACTCAGCCTGCCAAAGTCAGAATTGGGAAAGAACCAACTGATGAACCAATTTGGGATAGACGGAAAAAAGAGAGGGTGAAAGTCAGCATACCTGCTAGACCTTTGCCTACGGCCGGAGAGCAGATAGAAGCAGAAGTATTGGAAGAAGAAAGGCAACCCTCCTTATAAGGTAAGAACGAAACTCATGTCCTGTTTTTAGAACTCGAAAATATAAGAAAGGAAAATGAAGAATTGAAGCGAAAATTATCGGAGGGGAAGGAAATCCTGGTGTCTATATGCATGAAATGTTTTCAAGAACTAACAGTAGCGGGTTATAAGGTTTGTAGAGAAAACATCAGCCAAATGGAAACATAAACAGAACGATAGGAGGCTGTTACACAAGAACCTGCTAAGAAAACTACTGTTACACAAGAACCAACAGTTAAAGCAGAGCCTCCTGTCATAATTGACCTAGAAGCCGACACACAAGAACCTGTGGAGGCCACTCCTATTGTAGAAGAAACAAAAATGGACATAGAGGCTACTCTAGGTGGAGATAAAGGGGTTGAAACATAAGAACCCACCGAGGAAGCTGTTGTTACACAAGAACCAACAGCAGAGGTGGAACAACCCCATTTAGCAGAGGTTGTTACACCCATTATTGATGTGGATATTGAATGCAGAAGAACGCCGAGTCCCATCTCGAGATGGAGTTCTGAGAAAATCTTGTTAATTTCCGAATTACAAAAGTGGAAACAGGAAGCAATCTCCCTTCGGGAGGGAACGATTTCGCTGAAAGAACATCGGAGGGAGATAGACACCTTACATGAAAGATGGATGAAAGAAGAGTTGAAGAAAGGATGGGAAAATTATAAGAATAAGGAAGTCCTGAAGAAACAAGAGGAACAATTTCTACTGTTACACCAGCAGGTTCAGGATCTTACCATAGACAAGAAAAAACTTCATGATCTCGCCCTCAATTTGCTAGGGTGTAGGCGGCCTTCCCCATCCTATCCTATTTTTCTATGGGAAATGTTACTTCCTCGTTCCATATGAAAGTCGGCAGGAGGGATAGAACCTATTTATGTTCTCCCACTCGACATTTTTAGATGTTTCGTGCCTCCGATTTCGATGAGCAAAGCATGCTATGTGAGTTATTATTACACAATAATATTTGTGAGCATGTGGGTATGCGGATGGTTGTGACAATATTCTCCTCATATGGGGGATCTTCGCTGCAAGCTTTTGTGTCCTTCATGAAGAATCGCATTGAGTGGCATTTGGCCATCAAATCTATGGATGCCAATGAGGAGAATATGACATTATGGGTTCTGGGCACAGAATCGAGACTAGGCCGTTGAGTTAAGGCGAGAATTTAACGTAATGTTGAGTAATCCTAGGATAAAGGAATCTATTGCCACTTACAAAAGAAAGATCGTGTTCTACCTCAATAAGTTCTTAATGATGAAGAGTCGAGCCTTGGCCGGGTGCTTGAAACACATGGAAGTGAGCAAGGTCGAGCTCCCGAAGGGAGACCCATTTCCATTCCGGTAACTTCATGGTGGCTATTACACATGTACTAACGTATGCACAGATAGTACAATCCCTTGGTGCTTTGTGGTCGTGCTGAGATTTAAGTTTCCTTTGATCTCGGATGCCAATTGAGGATTATCAAAGTAATTATGAATCGAGAAAGTATGAATTAGAGTCTTGGGTAGGAAGTCGATGGCCAATCAGGTATACGTTTGCAAATGAAGATACAACCTGCACTTATGATCTCACCGATTCACACCGCAGATATTCCCATGAGATGAGTTTGCATGAGGACATGCAAGTGTTTCAAATGGGGGGAGATGTTAAGAAAGCGTTTTGCACACTTTTCCTACATTTGCTCTTCCTATTTTTTCATCATTATAACCAATGGGACTATCTTTGCCTCTTTTTTTCCTACCTTTCTATCTTAACTTGTGTTGTTTCACCTTATTTTCATTATTTCCGCCATTTCATCAATTATTATGATATATCGTGCCTTTTTATGACTAATTGAGGATGAATGTTTAGAGAAGATCTATGGTCTTTGTGTCAGTTTTCCGTATGTCATTTGTAGCACCAAAGACCCCAAACACGAGGTATACTAGAGTAGTTAAGGGTGTGTTGTTATAGCAAGTTTTTTACACCAGATGTTGTTACACCTTGTCATATGCACTTACTGCGAACTACCTAGTTGCCAGCTTGTACCGACACGTGATCTCGTCAACTCCCGCGTTAACCCGTCCTTTAGCTATTACGTTACATCTATGGTTTATTGCGATAGTCGTAGAAGTTGTTTAGCGTTATATTTTTGGATAACAACCTATGGGCAAACTTTGATTGTAATCTATAATTTTCTAGTCATACTTTTATTAAGAAGTGGTTGTAACCATATGTATTCTATTTTCGATCTACATGAGAATCATAAGATTCTCATGACCGATCTATCTCCGATTTTCCGAGATGTAACCACTATATAGTTCTCGGCCATAGAGGTCGAAAGAGTGGACAACAACATTATTTTGGCTCTTTGTAATTTTTCTTCATATTAATACAAGATTATCCCGTTATTGCCGTTACATGTTACTCGATTTAGTTTCCATTAAGTTATTTCTCTACCCTCGCGCCCTACTACAGAGGAATGTCCCTCCTTCTGAAGTAGGATTGCAATGATTGCTGTAATTGTGTATATGTGTTTGTATTTTGGTTTATAAAATAAGAGAGGTGTTGTTGCTATTGTTTCACCGTGAATATATCCGCTTCAATTTCAATACTTCGTATGTTGTTACACATATGATATTGCAGACACTAGCTTGATAATTGTCATGTGGCGCACTAGAACAAATTAATTTAAGTGTGATTTAGTCTTTTAGATCATTTTATTTCGCATAAGTGATTTACTCAAGATTTACTTCATCAACAATTTATTTTAATTGAATTGCTTCGGTTGAGTGTATTTTGCCGTATAGTGCAACCGTCATCGAAATAAAAGATGTCCCTCGATTGATAATTTATGTGTACTATTTTAGTCATTCAATAGTGATTAATATAGCTCAACACATGGTATAGGGGGGGAAATAAAGTAAGATAAGCAAATTCCATATGGGACCAAGTCGAAAAAAATAAAGACATGCAAAATTGGAGAACCAACAGAAAGCCTATACCCTTTAACTACTACCAAAGATACTTTTCGACGAGGCTTGTAAGCTCACGTTGCCTATGAACTCGAATACCACAAACTGCAATCCGAAAATCATCATTATAAATTGAATCCCGAGGACTACCATTGCGTAACCCGCATGATAGGTAAAACCCCCGAATATAATTGAGTTATGAACACAAGAATATTAACCAAGCTAAAGACTTTAGAACCATCTTCATTCGCAACAACAAGCACTATGAATATAATGAGAACATACTGTGTGAGGGAATGAACCCAAAGTTTTGACCTATTCCCATGCAACAACTCGTCTCGCTCTATCCTCCACCGGCAGAACCGCTAGGATGAATTACCACCTTTCCTCACCACCCTTCATAACTTCCTTAATACGTCGACGTTGTTTCCCATACCGCTCTTACATCGTTACATGGAAACCACCGTCATTCCCACTGTATCATTATGTAGCATGGGTGGTAGTACCTAACCTTTTTTTCCATGTGCCCTCATCAAATAGCCATGTGGTACGCACTCTGCCTCATGCCACCTCTCCTCTCCAATCTCCCACTTCGGCACCGCAATCGTGATCCCGAGAATCCTCATTATCTCTATCCACAATTAGTCAGGAGAGACTATAGTTCCCCCTCTTAAATCATTTCAACTCGTTTAATGTTCAGATGTCGCCCTTCAATGCTGAAGCCCCACTCCGCTAAGTAGTTAGTAGTTTACTTATCGCTTTCCGCGAACATGCGACGGAATGAGGTAGCCAATGCTTCGGGAGGATTGTACTAATATCCCGGATTGTGTGCAAGTCAAGCCCTCCAACTCGACTAATTTTCTCCTAGCCTATCCCCCGTTGCATCTTCTCGTTAACCACGCTACTATGGTTGAGTCCCCTTCCACAATGATTCCCCCGTGGTATTGTTCTCTCATCAGCTATCAACGGCTTTGTTTTACCGCCATAATTTCTTCTTCATTGTTCATGGCGAAACCCAAGTCCATCGCATATATTCTACATACTAATCCCGTGAATCATGAAATATTCCTCTCGCTCCCCGCTCGACTCCGGGTTTCCTTTAGAGGCTTCGTCATAGTTAAGCTTCACAAACCCCTACTCGAGGAACTTTGAATTTGTCTTGTGGGTGTCTCATTCCGTGGTTTTTGTTTCTTACCATGCCGAGCGCATTAGGTTTCAAAGCGCGCGATAAAATTCTAGCCTCATTCCCATTTACTTTCCAAATATCTTCATGCCATTTCTATGAGGATAGTTTCTCTCGATGTTATCCATAATCACTCTGGCTATCTCTTCATGTTTCCTATACTCATATTTGAATATTCAACATTTCTTTTCTTTTCCAACACTTATATGAGAAACCCCATAGAGAGTTTCGTGCTCTATTAAGGACAATGCTTATGTACCCTCCTTTTCTCCATATTTCAATAGTATGCCTAATGCTACTATTATCCTAATTCGTTTGTTTAAAGAGGGAGGAGAGGTTTTTCCACAAAAGGTCGAGCTTACACAAAAATTATTCAGCTGTGTGTTTGATAGTTTCTTCATTCTTCTTACACGTCATGGCATATCGACTGCGTCCATACCTCCCTTTCTTCTTCGGTACCGATCCCAAGTAAGAACTTTTCCATGACTAACTAGCCATAAAATTATTCACTTTCGGCTACTGTTTCGTCGACCATATTTTTTTTCAAAGGAATAAATATGCTATGTAAATTATTTTATTTTATGTAGTAGCCTTCTTGTATAGTGAACATGCCCTTGGTGCGTATCCCCATCTCAAGATATCTTCGTTGCTCTAATTGATTTTCTCGGTTTTAAGTTATTTTTCATAATTCTCCATTGGCAAGTTTTTGGAGCATTCGCGACCGGTCCTTCAATTTCCATTTTATCCATCAAGCTCGTCTCCTCATTCCAAAATGTGCCACCGAATTAGTGTTCTAAGCCTATCGGTGAATAGGAAATATCTCCCAAATTAATTTGAATAAAATCTTTTCCCTTGTCGCCAAGAATCCTGCAAAATGGGCACAGCGTCCCCCCGATTTCCCGTAGAACTCGTGTTCACAACACATTCTGTTTAAGGTTGCCAAGTTTCAAATGTTGGATCCTTTTGGAGTTATTTTCACTTTTTTATTTCACTATTGTAGTGATAGGTGTTGGGAGCCAAACCTCGTACATCTTTTTCCTTCCATTTATACCCACTTTCTTTATCTATTTGTGCCATTAACATTTGATCTCATGTTCTAAAGTCTGTTGTGTAAACTCCTTACATGTCTTCTTGGAATATTTAGTCAATGAAGCTACCATGATGATTATTACCTAAAGTGATTTACTAATATAGTTATTTACGTATCTGTGGGTCGATGACCATACTCATACCTGGTGGAACAACTCCGGAAGCCGACAACGCTATTTTCAATAAAGATTCTGAACATCACAATGACCCTAAAACCTTTCTCTTCTTTCTTTCGGTGATCTAGTTTGTCTATTGTAACAACCATATAATCGTAGGCACTAATTGCTGAATTTTAGGAACTTTCATCGTAAACGTTTGTTTAAGAAGGGCTCGAAGCCGTGAATTGATTTCTTCATGCAAGGAATAGAGATGTGTAACATAACATTGTTATTAAGTTAATGTAGATTATCTTTCTATTCTTCTTGTGAGTTTGTGAGTACATCACAGACCTAATTATAGAGTTGGGCACACTCTCCTCGTATTAGGTGCCGGTATATTCTTGTGTGTTTATTGATTCCATTTCTTGTTTTGTATATTTCTTAATCATTGACAAGAGACATAATTGCTAAGAGCTTTATTGCCTAGAATGTATTGAAAGATTTACAATTCATTACCGTTATTCTTTATTGTTGTTACACAGTTGATTTTTCACTTCTTTGGCTAATTTATCGAATCCATGATTGACATAGAATTGTGCCATTGTCATTCGTATATATTTAAAGGCATTTCGCAATAACTAACACATCCGCATTGATAATTACCGGGAAAGGGTTTGTAAATAATCATTCACACTTGGACACCAACATTTGGCGTCATTTGAGGAGGCTAACAAAGGTGCAAGAACACGATTCATATTGATCTAAGGATCAATCTCTCATCCTAAGGAGGGAAATGGTACTCCGCTCTAGGTCTTGAGCATATTTGTTATGTTTTTATTCCTTTGGATTGATTTCTTAGAACTAATCTCTCATCTTGGGGAGGGAAATGTTAAGCCTTCTGGCTGGTGTCTTGAGCATTAGCTTGTTTCCTTTTTTCTTTTATTTTCTTTATGTTGATTTCTTAGGGCCTAATATCTCATCCCGGGGAGGGAAATGCTACCCCGCTCCGTGTCTTGAGCTTAAGATTTCATTGATTTGTTTTCTTCTTTCTTTGATTTCAACCCAATCACTTGTCCTAGGGAGGGAATTGCTCTTGCCCCGATTTCTTCTTTTCTTTGATTTCAACCCAATCACTTGTCCCGGGGGAGGAATTGCTCTCGCCCCCGCTCCAGTCCCGAGCACAGCGCTTTTTATTTAAATTTTTCTCTCCTCATCAATTGTATGAAAAAATATTCGAATAACAAAGGGGTAGAGGAGGGGGCCCAAAAAGAAAGGAAGAAAGGTTTTGGGAAGGATTACCTATATCCAATAACTTATCACGAAGGTTGAATCGTAAGCATCTTCACGGCCGCCGTTAGGGTAAGAACCTTAAGAAACCCTTTCAACAAGCAGAAGAAGAAGTACAGTATCAATAGAAGGAACACCTCCGTTGACTCGTAGAGGAGAAGAAACGCAAGTAGGGATGTGAGGAATCAAACAATTCTAGCTAGCGAAGAAGAAGATATAAAGGGGTTTGCATCACCACAAGACAGCAGGAAGTGTTGTTAAACCGACCCAACTTCCCGTGGTAGAATTACCTCAATCATCGCCTCGTAGAGCCCGTTGAGATCCCGTGAGTATTGGAAGATATTTATGGAACCTACCACTTCCTCTATTGATTTCCACTGGGGAAATCGTAGGTGATGCACCAATGAAGCCCATACCTTTGACACATTTACCTAATTTTCATGGGCTTTCCTCTAAGGACCCTAATACATTCCTCTTTTAATTTGATATTGTTTGTCGGGGTACGACTATATCGATGGTGTCGAAATTGAAGATATTCCCTGCTAAGTTGAAGGGAACAACCCCGTGATGGTTCATGGTTTTAGGGGGGACTATTTCTCATGGGATGACATGAAAAACATTTTTCTCGAGAGGTATCAGGATTACCGTAAATCTCGTGATATCAAGGAAGAAATTTTTAAATTCGGTGTAGAAAGAAGATGAGAAAAAGGAAGATTGTGTGCAACAATTTAAATATATGCCGAAGAGGTCAAGCCATAGTAACTCCGGACAAAGATATCCTTGAAAATCATCCTTCTCTAGGAATTAAGGAAGACTCTCTAGATCTTTTAAAGATAGTAGGAAAAGGGATATATCGAAAGCATATTTCTATACTATCTCGTGAGTTGTGCATCCGGGCAGTACGCAGAGCCGTGAGAAATAGACAAGGGATTTGGTAAGAGAAAACATGCAAAGGAGGGGTCACGAAGGAAGAAATTGGGAATCTGCTAGATAATCTAAGGACCAGTATATTGAGTACACTATCCGCCAGATAACACGTAAGAAAAAACAAAAGTAGATGGAATTAGAGAAGACCATGGCCATATTCTTCCCACAATGCGTAATGAAACACCCATTGAAGGAATGTCCATTGAACACGCTTGAAGCATGTGCAATTTGCGACCGTATTCATGCAACTACCTCATGCCCTTCCTTACTAGGATTGAAGGAAGTCTTTAGGGAGCAAGCGAGGAAGTG
This sequence comes from Pinus albicaulis, assembly GCA_034641835.2. Classification (NCBI taxonomy): domain Eukaryota; kingdom Viridiplantae; phylum Streptophyta; class Pinopsida; order Pinales; family Pinaceae; genus Pinus; species Pinus albicaulis. Next base: position 55,106 of record JAXQQM020075162.1, read on the forward strand.
GATCAACTATATTTCATGGGATCTAAGAAGCCATGAAAACCACGACCACCGAACATGAATCAAGGCATGCCTCAGACCTCGTCTATATATTTAAGTAATTTGAATATTGGTCCCATCGTACCTTTTTCACCCATGTGGCCGCAAAGTATTGTCAATATCCACCTTGGCAACCGTGGTTCACTCGTACTAATTCGAACCCTTCATGGACCCGGGAACCGGAGTAGACCTTCTCCTTCCTTTGGAAAATTCCCCAACCTATGCCACAACAACAACTTCACCGCCTTCCAATATTCCTTCTAGTAATCCGCCCTTTTACCTCAATCTCTATCTATAATATTCCCAAATTAGCTCACTCGCTAATAGGAATATTAATTTTGTTTCGAAATCTAGATGGATGAATAAATGGGCAATGAGGCTCATGAATTGCTCAAATATGAATAAAAAACCCTATAGTGTGAAAAGGGACCATGAAATAACTGTGATCAAGCATCCACGTGTGAACAATGTCTAAACTATGTGACAAGGTCAAGTTTGACCAAGTCAACAACATTTAATTCTCAAAGAGGATCCTAAATAAAGACAACTCAATGTGAATGGAAATCAAGCTAACCAGATAAAAATGAAGACACCTTGAGTGTCAAAGTGGTTGATCACTTGACCAAGTCAACCATGACCATATCTACAACGTCGTCTAGATGCATTGAACCTTCGAGGGACAACGCAGCTTCTGAAGGGGATTATACATGCAGAGGCTAAACTAATGAAGTGGTTTAGGGTTTTACAAGACTCCAATCTTATAAAAGGAAGAGGAGGGCGTGATGAAGAGGTTGTCGAAGATTATTATTTTTTGAAGTTATTGTCCGCCGAGACATCCCCCGGTTGGGCTTTCCGCTAGGAATCCCACTTCCTTCCTTGAGCAAAATTTTTTTGAGGGAGAATTGTACCATCTTGTCCACTATCATGCTTGGGCCAAGCTTCACCTTACACCTACGTTAAGCATTCTATTGAGGGTTGAGTTGTCCTTGTGATTTGAACAGTGGAGTACTCAGATCTTCTTATCTAGACTTTTCTAGTGCCCTTCTCGTGAGTGTGTCTTTTAACCTCCGAAAGAGTGCATTAGAGGATTGAGCCTCATATCCAGACCTTGGCATCGTGCCAAATCATTCTCGCATCTTACAGAGCTTTCCCAGATAGCGTTATATGTAGATTTGCGTTTGTAGGGTGTTTGTTTGTATTTTGGAGGAGAGATTCCGGTGTTGGGATTTTCCTCTCACCGTGTGATCCATAGAGTGGCCATCCAATCCATGTATGTTTAAGATCTGATCCACTGCCCTTATTATATGCTTCAGAAATTTCGAATATTTCTACGTATCCGCAACCTTAGATCTCGTATCTACTCTCTCGTGCTTCTTGTTTTGGTACAAAACCCCAAGGGAAGGTATAGATGAGCATTTTTATACATGACATGTATTAGATATAATTTTTATGCATGCATTCGTTCTAGATCTGAAGAATACCGTTTTCCACTTCGAAAATAACGCTCGTCATGGTTATGCGCCTTTTTCTTATAGTTGTAACACCTCATTTCCGAGGACTTTTCTGTATTGTCTCATTCTTTATCTTGTACAATGTATGGGATATAACATACATCTGATTTGCTATTATAAATATGATTTATAAACCTCCACATCAGCCTCCTACCGTTATTTAGTGATCCGCATTATTTCGAAGTGTATCCTTGCATATAGCTACAACCCCTCTCTTTCGTGATTTTCAAATAGACTAGTTTGCGGAGATCTGCTTTAACCCACCTAGTCTCGATTTGTTTTTTCCTAACTTTTGTATTTAGATCTTAGATGAGTTGATATATGGGATCCAGAGAGCTACAAACTCAATTATATGCATAGAATTCTCGGTATGCTTATTTCGAAGCAGTTGGCCGAATTGTCCCGATTTTGGGATATGCTGGTATCGTAGCAAGATCTTTGCTCCACTCGAGGGCTTCAAGCCAAAGTGATATAAAGAAAAGAGAAAGGTCAAAATGATAATAATATGTGAGTTTACTCTCATCACTTTTTAGATCTAGTAAGAACCTCTCCAAGGAGGTTGCACAAGAAGAAGAGAGGAGCAAAGAAAACCCTAGAGAGTTTCAAGAGAAAGAACATCTTCCGATCGTATCTACAAGATCTATATGATGAGGAAAATTTTGAATCCTCATCTCATGGATATGTGCACTCATCCATATCACCAAATCTTCAACGTTCGTCAATGATTTCTTCGTGAAGAGGAATAAAGGAGGTGTACTCTCGAGAAGGAGACTCTAGAGAGTATTTGCAAAAGAGTATGAAGGTCAATCCAAGGAGTTCAAAGATGACTTAAACTTCCAAGAATTCTAAAATATCAAGGAGGACAAGCACAAAGGGGAGGAACATTATTTGGGTAGATTCTTTCTATCTAATTTTTTATGGATCACCTAAATGTCCAATCGTGGCTTAGGTGGAGGGAACTAGACAACTTTGTGCTAAAGAACACCAAGTTTCGTAAATTGAGGCCAATGCGATAAACAGCCGCATTTTGAAGGTAAAGCATATGCTTGGTGGTTGTTTGAGTCCTTTTCCTTAAGAAATGGAAATACACCCACTTATGCAAGTTTTATTGAAATACTAGTGGAAAGGTTTGATGGAGCTCCATGTGTAACATCTTCCGTTAACACTATCAAACCATATCAAACAAACCTTTGCATGAGTTGGAAGGGTCTATGAATCCAACTCCATTTCGAAAACCATGGAAGAAGGTGTAAGTTTGTTTGATGCATTTCCAGGGCAAGATCTCCATTGGATGAAGGGCTCTCTTCTCAAGAAGAAAGAATGAAGATTCCTCCTTCAATAGGTGACTAAGATCTAAGGTCTCTTGTTGATGATGAGAAAATTTTAGTTATTGAAGAGGAGGAGGGGAAGGCAAGATGATAATGGGGGCCACAACATAGGCACCTCAAGCACTTCATGGAGAGGAGTATGTAGCATTTGATCCAAGGAAAGAAACCTCAGACTCTTGGTAAGGAGTTCCAAAAGGTCTCGCTACATAAAGCTCTCTGCATAACACATGAGCAGCATGTACCATCATTTTCAAATGATGAGATCTCGAGGATAGAAGGAGGAAAAGAGGAGGAAGGCATCACAAGATGGAGAGCATGAACCCTTATCCGTTTCAAAGTTTGGAAGAACAAAGAATGCAAGAGGACCTATGAAATAAAGGTAGGCACAAATCTCTGGCCCCACCCACATCCACATTCTACTCTATGCCTTGATGCCTCTTTGCAGGAGGCATTTCACCAGAGAACCTCGATTGGAGGGAAAAATAAAGTGTTCTCTCAACTATGGGTAGTACGGAATAGTCACTTGGCTAAGGAGGGAGCCTTGGGAGTAGCCAAAGACAACGCGTATAATCTCTCATGATTCAGAAAAGAGGTAAGAAATTTCCCGAAAGGGGCATTGCCATCTTCCACTCCTACCATCCGTACCGAGAGAGGAGGAATCAAAAGTCTATGATGGCATGAGCATGGGAATACATGGAAACTTCATAACTTGGGGAAACCCATGATATCTTCATTCATGGAGAAGATTTCTAAACATGGCAAGGGGATGTTAACCTCTGCATGCATGGGCCAAAATGAGGAAGTATTGGAAGACAAGGAATTTCCGAGGGGAAGTTGATTTCCATCTACTTCAATCTTGTCTTGAGCAAGAAGAACCGCAAAATGAGGTAGAAAAAGGAATATTATGAGGCTCCAACATGTGATTTTGACATCAAGCATGTCCAAGAGGAGAGTCATGACATGACAAGGGTCAGATTTCCGACCTCTACAACGTTGTCATTCTTGGGAAGCTCCGGATCCTTATTGGGATTCTCAACTTATGATGAATACTCCAAGGACCTTTTTACATGTGGGTTTATTGATGGGGAATTAAGGGATGAAAGGTTTAAGGTAGTTGATGGAGTCATTTATTTCTATAATCTTATCCTTTTGGTTAAAGACTCCAAGCTCAAGGAAAGACTACCAAATGCAACCTATGTGGATCTTTGCTTTCCAAACCTATCAAGTTCAGAGCATACCATGCTATCTTAGAGGGGTTCATATGGGAAGGTTTCATGAAGAGGTGCACCCCCTCATATGAAAGTGCATGGACTACTTGCTAGATGAGGAGGAACATACTGAAAGAGCCATCATTCACATCTCCTTACTCACCTGGTGTGAAAGGTAACTCATCCATGAGTTACCCATTGATGTAAAACAAGTATATAGAGAGACTTATCTTCCCGAATATTATGATGTATCTCCTATGTGCTTACATTTTGCTAACCCTCATTTGCAGGGTATTGTGCCAAAAGGGGGCACTATTTATGATGGGTTTCATGGACCACTCAAGGCCATGAACTATGTTGATGCAGTCATTCCTTGGAGGATTCGAAAGCTACTATATTCTTCATGGTGTGATTCTTTTACACCAACTATGATGCACTTTTTCCAAGAATCTCGAGGCAGCAAGTGTTGGAGGAGGCACTTGTCACCTCTTATTCTGCGGCGCTAAGGGTAAAACTACGCTCGGCTGCAATATGAGGGAACATCTTCCTTCTCCTTTATCATACATGGCAGCTAGCATGCTTCGACCATGATTCCATGTGTTGGAAATGTTCTTGTTCTTGGGAACATAGTTGGAGGAGAGGCACATTAGTGGGATGTGTCCTCGGGGGGAAGGAGTTCCCCCACCCTTTTTGTACTACATGCTTCAATGGGAGCATGAGATATTGTATGGCCACTATGATAGATCACTTGTCTCTTTCAGAGAGTGAGTCATATGCTTTCTAGGAACATGCCTCTCATATCTATGGGGGAGGAGTTTTTCTATGGATTGCCGTCGGGAGGTGACCCACTTCATTTGGTTGATAACATGGAGATGGGAGTCTTTCAAGAATAATGAAATTCCCATGATTATCATCATTCCTATCTTCGAGGAGGCCATGGATTAGCAAGAAGGTTTCCACATAGACCTTCCATCTCTTCATGATGAGAGCCATTGGGTTTATTCACCAAAGGCCAACTTGCACATTGAGGAGGGACCAGCCTGGAGATGTAACCTACAGAAAATCTAGAACAATGGTGAGACTATTGGATGAGGAGGCCACAAGAGAAGAAGGGGGATTTCGCACTTTGCAGCAGCTTCTCTTTGAGGACAAGAAACATTTGGGAGGGGAGACTCAGGTAATATTCCTAAATTATCTCATTGCTAATAGGAATAGTAATTTTGCTTCCCAAATCTAGATGGGTGAATAAATGGGCAAGGAGGCTCATGAATTGCTCAAATATTAATAAAACTCCCTCACAGTAAGTAGTGTATCTTTAGAAATAACCGCATAAAAGCATCCACATGTGTGAACAATGTCTAAAATATGTGGACAAGGTCAAGTTTGACCAAGTCAACAAGTATTTAATTCTCAAAGAGCGCATCCTAAATAAAGACAAACTTCAATGAATGGAAATCTGTTAGGTCCCTATATTACTAGTATAGTCCCTTATCGTTGTTAGTGTAACCCCCTTATTTTTATTATCGTACCTTGTAACCCCCATTTTGTTATTATTGTGCCCTTAAATTATTATTGTTAGGTTGGCTAGGATTACATCAGGCCCACTAGGTTTACATATATCTCCATGGACTCCTATATATAGAAAGGAGGTTTTGTAAATTGTATCATCCAAGAATTTTTTCATTTATGTAATGTAATGGAGGTTTCCCCTCGAAGTGTCTCATTTCTAAGGCATTGACATTCTTTTCTTCTCTTTTTTTGAGTCAAGTTTCCCAACATTTGGTATCGTAGCTTTGATTCTAGGGTTTCGCTGCTCCAAACAGTCACCGTGGAATTTTCGCTATAACTTGTTTTCTACGAATTTTCGAAGCTGAAATTTGTAAGGTGGAAGCCAAAAAATCCCGAGGAAGATTGTCTAAAAATTTTAGATCTTGGTTCGCAATATGTTTGGAGATATTATCTGTGGAAATTAGGTCTCTCTTCGTATCCTAAACAGGTCATCATGGCATTTGCGCTATAGATTTTTTCACGAAGGTTCGAAGCTGAAATTCATATGGTGTGAAGCTTAAATCCCGAGGAAATGTTTCAAAAAATTTCGCAGCTCGTTCACAATATTTTTGGAGATATGATCCGTGGGAAGGTAGTGCTTTTTCGTGCTCCCCGACTTTCATCTCAAAGAGGTGATCGTGGGAAAAGTTCAAGAACCTCTCAAGTACCTGATTGGAGTGCCGTAGTAACCGCCTCGCAAGTAAACACGTAGTTTCTTACAAATTTCAAAGACAAAGGATGAAACAAAGGACATGTGGCAAGTCGTACAAGTTCGGTTTCCCCATCGAACCAATCCATAATTAGGTCATTGTGGGAGATTAGACACAACTTTGTCTTCGAGAATCCAAATCAGTTTTAATTCTTATGGTATTCAAAATATAATTTAAGGCTACGTTGGTATTTAAATTTATATATTAAAGTGTTGTAATGATGATAATCCAATTTCATTATCAAGCTTCTCAAAAAAGCAAGAAAAAGGTGTGTATTTTTTTTCGAATTGCATAAGTGTTGTTTGAAGAATCAATTTGAATTGATTCTAAGGGCATATTGTAGAATAGATATCGCATTTAGTTCTAAAAGATGCCTGTGAAAATAATTCAACACCCATTAAGCCTTTAGAAGGGTCTACTATGACTCATCCTAGAGTTTTTTCAACTCTCATCCGAGAGTTTTATTCCTATAATAAAACGCCAAAAATTATTAAGTTGTTAGAATTGGTACTTTATTTTATATAAACCTTTGGTACTTTAGAATCGGGTACTTTATAAAATTTTAATAGTACTTTATTAAAATAAAAAATGATAAAAAATAATAAAATTATAATTTTATTTTAAAATTATTTTATTATTATTAATGATAAAAAATACATGAAGATTTAATTAAATAAAATTTGTTACAATATTTTGTAATATCAATGTTATATAAAAAACTAAAAATATTTTATATAAAAATAATTGATATATTAATATAAATAAAATAAAATTCTAAAATAAATCAAAATAAACACAACTATATATAATTTATATAATATTTTTTTGAAATTAATGAATAAATTAAAACTTAAAAAACAAAATGACTAAATGCAATGAGGTGATAAAGGAGAAAATGCATAGCACCTTAATATCAAGTATAAATTCTTGGAAATCTCGAGAAATTTTTGAAGTGAGATGAGCTTCTTGGAATGGGTCCTCTTATCTTCCACTTTAGTTTCACAAGATTAAATTGAAATGAAGTTTACTTTCCTAGGTATGGATTTGAAGGGATAAAGAATATTATCCAAAAAGGAAATGAATGTTAAGTGTGACACTCCAAGCAGTATGTATGGACCGGAGAATTATGTTATTGTAGAAAACTAACCCTTTGACCCCTTAACCCTGACCCATAATCCCTAAACCTCTCAACCCCCTAAACCTAAACTCTAACCCTTAACCCCTAACCCATTTACCCGCACTAAACCTCTAAATCCCTAACCCATTTAACCCCTAAACCCTAAACCTCTAAACCCTTAACCCCTACCCCTAACACCTTAACCCCTAACCCAATTAAGCACCTAAAACCCCAAACCCCTAACTCCTAACCCCTAAAAATCCTTAACTCATAAATCACCTAACCCCCTAAACCTCTAAACCAATCCTAACCCATTTAACCCCTAAACCTCTAAACCCCTAACCCCGTAAACCCTAATTCCCAACCCATAACCCTTGACTCTTTAAACCCTATTTCCTAACCCCTAAACCCTTAAAACCCTAACCCCTTAAACCCTAATTCACAACCCCTAACCAATTCAACACCCTAAACCCATAAAAACCTAACCCATTTAAGTGTTTATTCCATTTAACCCCGAAAAATCCGAACCTCTAACCCCTAAAATCCTTCACTCGCTAAATCCCCCTAACCCCCTAAACCCCAAACCTCGTAACCCATTTAACCCCCTAAACCCTAAACCTATAAAAAACCCTTAACCCCTAACCCTTAAAAAACCCTAATTCCCAACCCCTAACCAATTCAACACCCTAAACCCCTAAAAACCTAACCCATTTAACCCCATTAACCCCTAACTTCTAACCCTAAAATCCTCAACTCGCTAAGTCCCCTAACCCCTAAACTCCTCTAAACCAACCCTAACCCATTTAACCCCCTAAACCCTAAACCTATAACCCCTTAAACCTTAATTCCCTAACCCATAACCAATTCAACCCCCCCCCCTTAAACACCTAAACCTCTAACAAATTAACCCTTGACCCTTAAACACTAATTCCCAACCCCTAACCCACTTAACCCCCTAAATCCTAAACCTCTAAACACTTAACCCCTAACCCATTTACCCCCACTAAACCTCTAAAACCCTAAAAGCTTTAAACTCTAAACCCTTAACCCCTACCCCTAACTCGTTAACCCCTAACCCATTTAAGCCCCTAACCCCAAAACCCTAACCCCTTAAACCCTAATTCCCAACCCATAACCCGACCCTAAGCCCTAATTCCTAACCGCTAAACCCTTAACCTCTAACCCCTTAAACCCTAATTCCCAAATCCTAACCAATCAACACCGTAAACCCCTAAAAACCTAACCCATTTAAGTGTGTGGATTCCATTTAACCCCCAAAACCCTAACCCTTAACTCCTAAAATCCTTCTACATCGCTAAATCCCCTAACCCCCTAAACCTCTAAACCCGTAACCCATTTAACCCCTAAACCTCTAAACCCGTAACCCATTTAACCCCTTAACCCCTAAAACCCTAATTCCCAACCCTAACCAATTAGACACCCTAAACCCCTAAAAACCTAACCCATTTAACCCCATTAACCACTAAATTCTAACCCCTAAAATCCTTAACTACTAAATCCCCCTAACCCCCGAAATCTCTAAACCAACCCTAACCCATTTAACCCCCTAAACCCTAAACCTATAACCCCTTAAACCCTAATTCCCAACCCATAACCCATTCAACCCCTTAAACACCTAAACCCTTAACCCCCTAACCCGACCCTTAAACCCCACTCCTAACCTAGCTAACCCATTTACCCCTAAACCATAAACCTCTAAACCTTTAACCCCTAACCCATTAATCCCCACTAAACTCTAAAACCCTAACCCATTTAACCCCTAAACCCTAAACCTCTAAACCTCGAACCCATACCCCTAACCCTAACCCTAACCCATTTAAGCCCCCTAAACCCCAAAACCCCTAACCACTTCAACACCCTAAACCACTAAAAAGCTAACCCATTTAAGAGTGTTCCACTTAACCCCAAAACCCTAACCGCCAACCCTAAAATCCTTCACTCGCTAAATTCTTAACCCCCTAAACCTCTAAACTCAGAATCCATATAACCCCCTAAACCCTAAACCTCTAAACTCCTTAACCCCTAACCCCTTAAACCTTAATTCCCAACCCATAACTTCGACCCATTAAACCCTAATTCCTAAACCCTAAACCCTTAACCCTTAAACTCCTAAACCTCTAAAACCCCAACCCCTAACACATTTACCCCCACTAAACCTCTAAACCCCTAAACCCTAAACCTCTAAACCCTTAACCCTACCCCCAACCCATTTAAGCCACTAAACCCCAAAACCCCTAACCAATTCAACACCCTAAACCCCCAAAAACCTAACCCATTTAAGTGTTTATTCCATTTAACCCCGAAAATCCGAACCCTTAACCCCTAAAATCCTTTCACTGCCAAATCCCCAACCCCCTAAACCCCAAACCCGTAACCCATTTAACCCCCTAAACCCTAAACCTATAAACCCTTAACCCCCTAACCCTTAAACCCTAATTCCCCAACCCCTAACCAATTCAACACCCTAAACCCCTAAAAAACCTAACCCATTTAACCCCATTAACCCCTAACTTCTAACCCTAAAAATCCTCAACTCGCTAAGTCCCTCAACCCGCTAAACCTCTAAACCAACCCTAACGAATTCTAACTCCCCTAAACCCTAAACCTATAACCTCTAACCTAATTCCCAACCCATAACCAATTCAACCCCTTAAACACCCAAACCTCTACTAAATTAACCCCTTGACCCCTAAACACCAATTCCCAACCCCTAACCCACTCTAACCCCTAAATCCTAAACTCCTAAACCCTTAACCCCTAACCCATTTACCCCCACTAAACCTCTAAACCCCTAAAAAGCTAAACCTCTAAACCCTTAACCCCTACCCCTAACTCGTTAACCCCTAACCCATTTAAGCCCCAAAAACCCAAAACCCTAACCCTTAAACCCTAATTCCCAACCCATAACCCTCGAATTCTTGCCCTAATTCCTAACCGCTAAACCCTTAACCCCCTAAACCCCAAACCCTAATTCCCAAATCCTAACCAATTCAACACCGTAAACCCCTAAAAACCTAACCCATTTAAGTGTGGATTCCATTCAACCCCCAAACCCTAACCCTTAACCCCTAAAATCCTTCAATCGCTAAATCCCCTAACCCCCTAAACCTCTAAACCCGTAACCCATTTAACCCCCTAAACCTCTAAAAACTTGTAACCCATTTAACCCCTAACCCTAAAACCCTAATTCCCAACCCCTAACCAATTAGACACCCTAAACCCCCTAAAACCTAACCCATTTAACGCCATTAACCACTAAATTCTAACCCCTAAAAATCCTTAACTCAAATCCTAACCCCCAAATCTCTAAACCAACCTCAACTCCATTTAACCCCTAAACCCTAAACCTATAACCCCTTAAACCCTAATTCCCAACCCATAACCCATTCAACCCCTTAAACACCTAAACCTCTAACCCCTTAACCCTTGGACCCCTTAAACCCCACCCTAACCCAAGCTAACCCATTTAACTCCCTAAACCCTAAACCTCTAAACCTTTAACCCCTAACCCATTAATCCCCACTAAACTCCCAAAACCCCTTAGGCCATTTAACCCCTAAACCCTAAACCCTAAACCCCGAACCCATACCCCTAACCCGTTAACCCCTAACCCATTTAAGCCCCTAAACCCCAAAACTCCTAACCACTTCAACACCCTAAACCACCAAAAAGCCAACCCATTTAAGAGTGGCTCCATTTAACCCCCAAAACCCTAACCCCCAACCCCAAAATCCTTCACTGCTAAATTCTAACCCCCTAAACCCTAAACCTCGTAACCCATATAACCCCCTAAACCCTAAACCTCTAAACCCTTAACCCTAACCCCTTAAACCTTAATTCCCAACCCATAACTCTTGACCCATTAAACCCTAATTCCTAAGCCCTAAACCCTTAACCCTAAACTCAAACCTCTAAACCCTTAACCCCTAACACATTTACCCCCACTAAACCTCTAAACCCCTAAACTCTAAACCTCTAAACCCTTAACCCCTACCCCTAACCCGTTAAACCCTAACCCATTTAAGCCACTAAACCCCAAAACCCCCTAACCAATTCAACACCCTAAACCCCCCTAAAAACCCAACCCATTTTAAGTACATGATTCCATTTAACCCCCAAACCCTAACCCCTAACCCCCTAAAATCCCTCACTACTAAATCCCCTAACCCCATAAACGTCTAAACCCGTAACCCGTTTTAAGCCCCTAAAACAAAAACCTCTAACCAATTCAACACCCTAAACCCCTAAAAACCTAACCCATTTAAGTGTGGATTCCATTTAACCCTCAAAACCCTAACACCTATCTCCCTAAACTCCTTCGTCGCTAAATCCCGTAACCCCCAAACCTCTAAACGTATACCCCATTTAACCCCCCTAAACCCTAAACCTCTAAACCCTTAACCCCTAACCCTTAAACCATAATTCCCAACCCATAACCCTTGACCCCTTAAACCCTAATTCCTAACCCCTAAACCCTTAACCCCTAACCCATTTACCCCTACTAAGCCTTTAAACCACTAACCCATTTAACCCCCAAACCCTTAATCCCTACCCCCAACTCATTAACCTAACCCATTTAAGCTCCCTAAACCCCCTAAACCCTTAAAACCTAATTCAAAACCTATAACCCTTGACCCCTTAAACCCTAATTCCTAACCCCTAAACCCTTAACCCCTAATCCCTTAAACCCTAATTCCCAACTCCTAACCAATTCAACACCCTAAACCCCGAAAACCTAACCCATTTAAGTGTGGATTCAATTTAACCCCCAAAACCCTAACCCCTAACCCCTAAAATCCTTCACTCGCTAAATCCCCTAACCCCCTAAACCTCTAAACCCGTAACCCATTTAACCCCCTAAACCCTAAACCTTTAAACCATTAAACCCTAATTCCCAAACCCTAACCAATTCAATGCCCTAAACCCCTAAAAACCTAACCCATTTAAGTGTGGATTCCATTTAACTCCCAAAACCCTAACCCCTAACCCCTAAATCCTTCATCGCTAAATCCCTAACCCCTAAACCTCTAACCTTCTAACCCATTTAACCCCCTAAACCCTAAACCTCTAACCCTAATCCCCAACCTCCCAAACATCTAAACCAACCCTAACCCATTTAACTCCCCCAAACCCTAAAGCTATAACACCTTAAACCCCACTCCCAATCCATAACCCATTAAACCCCTTAAAAACTAAACCTATAACCCCTTAACCCTTTGACCCTTAAACCCCAATTCCTAACCCCTAACCCATTTAACCCCTAAACCCTAAACGTCTAAACCCTTAAACCATACCTCTAACGCATTAACCCCTAACTTCTAACCCCTAAAATCTTTAATTGCTAAATCCCCCTAACCCCCTAAACCTATAAACCAACCCTAACCCATTTAACCCCCTAAACCCTAAACCTATAACCCCTAAAACCCTAATTCCCAACCCATAACCCATTCAAACCATTAAACACCTAAACCTCTAACCCGTTAACCCTTGACCCCTTAAACCCTAATTCCCAACCCTAACCCATTTAAACTCTAAACCCTTAACCCCTAACCTATTTACCCCACTAAACCTTTAAACCCCTAACCCATTTAACCCCTAAACCCTAAACCTCTAAACCTTTAACCCATACCCCTAACATGTTAACCTCTAACCAATTTAAGCCCCTAAACCCCAAAACCGTAATCAATTCAACAACCTAAACCCCCAAAAACCTAACACATTTAAGTGTGGATTCCATTTAACCACCAAAACCCTAAACCCCAACCCCTAAAATACTTCACTTCTAAATCCCTAACCCCCTAAACCTCTACACCCGTAACCCATATAACCCCCTAAACCCTAAACCTCTAAACCCTTAACCGCTAACCCCTTAAACCCTAATTCCCAACCCATAACCCTTGACCCCTTAAACCCTAATTCCTAACCTCTAAACCCTTAAACCCTAAACCTCTAAACCCTTAACCCCTAACCCATTTACCCCCACTAAACCTCTAAACCCTTAACCCATTTATCCCATAAACCCTAAACCTCTAAACCCTTAAACCCTAACCCCTAACTCATTAACCCCTAACCCATTTAAGCCCCTAAACCCCAAAACCCCTAACCAATTCAACACCCTAAACCCCTAAAACCTAACCCATTTAAGTGTGGATTCCATTTAACCCCCAAAACCCTAACCCCTAACCCCTAAAATCCTTCACTACTAAATCCCCAACTCCCGAACCTTTCAAAAACCTGTGGGAACCCATTTAAGTAATTAAAATCAAAAACCCCTTTTAAACAATTCATGGTTAAATACCTTAAAGCCCCCCCAAAACCTGTAACCCTATTTAAGTGGATTCATTTTAACCCCAAACTTGTACCCCAACTGCAAAATTCTTCACAGCTAAATTCCCCAAATCTCACTTAAATCTCTTAAACTTAAAACCTCCATTTAACCTCTAAACTTCAACCTTAAACTTTAAACCATAATTCAACCTATATCCTTTAATTCTTTAAACCCTAATTCCTAACCCCTAAACCCTTAACCCCCTAAACCCTAAACCTCTAAACCCTTAACCCCTAACACATTTACCACTACTAAACCTCTAAACCCCTAACCCATTTAACCCCTAAACCCTAAACCTCTAAACCCTTAACCCCTACCCCTAACCTCGTAACCCTAATTCCTAACCCTTAAACCCCCTTAACCCCTAAACCCTAAACCAAACCCCTAACCCCTAACCCATTTATCCCCACTAAACCTCTAAACCCTAAACCATTTATCCCATAAACCCTAAACCTCTAAACCCTTAAACCCTACCCCAACCCATTAACCCCTAACCCATTTAAGCCCCTAAACCCCAAAACCCCAATCCAATTCAACACCCTAAACCCTTAAAACCTAATCCATTTAAGTGTGGATTCCATTTAACCCCCAAAACCTAACCCCTAAAATCCTTCATCAAGTAACCTCAACCCCTAAACCTCTAAACTTGTAACCCATTTAAATCCTTAAACCCCCAAATCCCCTAACCAATTCAACACCCTAAACCACTAAAAACCCAACACATTTAAGTTTGGATTCATTTAACCCCCAAAACCCTAACCCCTTAACCTCAAATGCTTCGTCGCTAAATCCGCTAACACCCCCTAAAACTCTAAACCCATAACCCATTTAACCCCCTAAACCCTAAAACTCTAAACCCTTCACCACTAACCCCTTAAACCACATAATTCCCAACCCACAACCCTTGACCCTTAAACCCTAATTCCTAACCCATAAACCCTTAACCCCCTAAACCCTAAACCTCTAAACCCTTAACCCCTAACCCATTTACCCCTACTAAACCTCTAAACCCCTAACCCATTTAACCCCTAAACCCTAAACTTCTAAACCCTTAACCCCTACACCTAACCCATTTAAACCCCTAAACCCCAAAACCCCTAACCCTTAAACCATAATTCCCAACCCATAACCCTTGACCCTTAAACCCTAATTCCTAACCCCAACCACCTAAAAAACCCCAATTCGCAACCCCTAACCAATTCAACACCCTAAACCCCTAAAATCTTTCACTGCTAAATCCCCTTACCCCCTAAACCTATAAACCCTAACCCATTTAACCCCCTAAACCGTAAACCCTAAACCCTTAACCCCTAACCCCTAAACCCTAATTCCCAACCCTAACCAATTCAACACCCTAAACCCCTAAAAACCTAACCCATTTAAGTGTGGATTCCATTTAACCCCAAACCCTAACCCTAACCTCCCTAAAAATCCTTCACCGCTAAATCCCCTAACGCCCTAAACCTCTAAACCCGTAACGCATTTAACCCCTAAACCCTAAACCTCTAAACCCTTAACCCCTAACCCCTTAAACCTAATTCCCAACCCCTAACCAATTCAACACCCGAAACCCATAAAACCTAACCCATTTAAGTGTGGATTCCATTTAACCCTGTAACCCTAACCCATAACCCCCTGAATCCTTCATCAAGCAAATAGCCTAACCCCCTAAACTTAAACCCGTAACCCATTTAACCACTAAATCCTAAACCTCTAAACCATTAACCCCCTAAAAACCCTGACCCTAATTCCCAACCCCTAATCGATTCAACACCCTAAACCCCTAAAAACCTAACCCATTTAACCCCATTAACCACTAACTTCAAACCCCTAAAATCCTTAACTCGCTAAATCCCATAACCCCCTAAACCTCTAAACCAACCCTAAACCATTTAACACCCTAAACCCTAAAACCTATAACCCCTTACACCCCAATTCCCAACCCATAACCCATTCAACCCTTAAACACTCAAACCTCTAACCCCTTAACCCTTCACCCCTTAAAACTCCTAATTCCCAACCTAGCTAACTCCATTTAACCCCCAAACCCTAAACCTCTAAACCCTTAACCCTAACCAATTTACTCCCCACTAAACCTCTAAACCCCTAACCCATTTAACCCCTAAACCCTAAACCTCTAAACCCTTAATCCATACCCCTAACCCATTTAAGCCCTTAAACCTCTAAAACCCTAACCACTTCAACACTCTAAAATCCTAAAAAGCTAACCCATTTAAGAGTGGCTCCATTTAACCCCAAAACCTTAACCCCCAACCCCTAAAATCCTTCAACAAGTAACCTCAACCCCCCTAAACCCTAAACCTCTACAAACTTAACCCCTAACCCCTTAAAACTTAATTCCAAACCCATAACTCTTTGACCCCTTAAACCCTAATTCCCAACTCCCTAAACCCTTAACCCCCTTAAACCTTAAACCTCTAAACCCTTAACCCCTAAACCTTAAACCTCTAAACCCCTTAACCCTAACCCATTTACCCCCTACTAAACCTCTAAACCCCTAACCCATTTAACCCCTAAACCCTAAACCTCTAAACCCTTAACCCCTACCCCCAACCCGTTAACCCCTAACCCATTTAAGCCCCTAAACCCCAAAACCCTTACCAATTCAACACCCTAAACCCCTAAAACCTAACCCATTTAAGAATGGATTCCATTTAACCCCCCAAAACCCTAACCCCTAACCCCTAAAATCCTTCACTCCTAAATCCCCTAACCCCCAAAACCCTAACCCATAAAATCCTTCACTCGCTAAATCCCCTAACCCCCTAAACCTTTAAACCGTAACCTATTTAACCCCCTAAACCCCTAAACCTCTAAACCCTTAACCCCTAACCCCAAACCCTAATTCCAAACCCCTAACCAATTCAACACCCTAAACACCTAAAAACCTAACCCATTTAACCCCATTAACCCCTAACTTCTAACCCTAAAATCCTTAACTGCTAAATCCCCTAACCCCCTAAACCTTTAAACCAACCCTAACCCATTTAACCCCCTAAACCCTAAACCTATAACCCCTTAAATCCTAATTTCAACCCATAACCTATTCAACCCTTAAACACCTAAACCTCTAACCCCTTAACCCTTTGACCCCTTAAACCCTAATTCCTAACCCCTAACCCATTTAACCCCCTAAACCCTAAACCTCTAAGCCATTAACCCCTACCCCTAACCCGTTATCCCCAATCCTAACCCTAAAATCCTTAACTCGCTAAATCCCCTAACCCCCTAAACATCTAAACCAACCCTAACCCATTTAACCCCTAAACCCTAAACCTATAACCCCTTAAACCCTAATTCTCAACCAATAACCCATTCAACCCCTTAAACACCTAAACCTCTAACTCTTAACCCTTGACCCCTCAAACCCGACCCTAACCCCTAACCCATTTAACCCCCTCAACCCTAAACCTCTAAACCCTTAACCCCTAACCCATTTACCCCCACGAAACCTCTAAACCCCTAACCCATTTAACCCCTAAACCCTAAAACCTCTAAACGCTTAATCCCTACCTCTAACCCATTTAAGCCCCTAAACCCCAAACCCCCAAAAACCTAACCCATTCTAAGTGTGGATTCCATTTAACCCCCAAAACCTAACCCCCAACCCCCAAAATCCTTCACATCGCTAAATCCCCCTAACCCCCTAAACCTCTAAACCTCGTAACCCATATAACCCCCTAAACCCTAAACTCTCTAAACCCATAACCCCTAACCCCTTAAACCCTAATTCCCAACCCATAACCTCGACCCCTTAAACCCTAATTCCTAACCCCTAAAACCTTAACCCCTAAACCCTAAACCTCTAAACCCTTAGCCCCTAACCCATTTACCCCCACTAAACCTCTAAACCCCTAACCCATTTAACCCTTAAACCCTAAACATCTAAACCCTTAACCCCTACACCTAACCCATTTAAGCCCCTAAACCCCAAAACCCCTAACCAATTCAACACCCTAAACCCTTAAAAATCTAACCCATTTAAGTGTGGATTCCATTTAAACCCCTCGAAACCCTAACCCCTACCCTAAAATCCTTCACTACTAAATCCCCTAAATCCCTAAACCTCTAAACTCCGTAACCCATTTAACTCCCTAAACCCTAAACCTCTAAACCCTTAACCCCTAACCCCTAAAACCTTAATTCCGAACCCCTAACCAATTCAACACCCTAAAACAGCCTAAAAACCTAACCCATTTAACTTCATTAACCCCTAACTTTAACCTCTAAAATCCTTAACCTTAAATCCCCTAACCCCTAAACCTATAACCCCTTAAACCCTAATTCCCAACCCATAACCCATTCAACCCCTTAAACACCTAAACCTCTAAACCCTTAACCCTTTAACCCCTTAAACCCTAATTCCTAAACCCTAACCCATTTAACCCCCCTAAACCCTAAACCTCTAAACCCTTAACTCCCTACCCCTAACCCCGTTAACCCCTAACTTCTAACCCCTAAAACTCTTAACTCAAATCCCCTAACCCCTAAACCTCTAAACCAACCCTAACGAATTTAACCCCCTAAACCCTAAACCTATAACCCCTTAAACCCTAATTCCCAACCCATAACCCATTCAACCCTTAAACACCTAAACCTCTAACCCTTAACCCTTGATCCCTTAAACTAATTCCTAACCCCTAACCCATTTAACCTCCTAAACCCTAAACCTCTAAACCCTTAACCCCTAACCCATTTTACCTCACTAAACCTCTAAACCCTTAACCCATTTATCCCATAAACCCTAAACTCCCAAACCCTTAAACCCTACCCCTAACCCATTAACCCCAACCCATTTAAGCCCCTAAACCCCAAACCCCTAACCAATTCAACACCCTAAACCCCTAAAACTAACCCATTTAAGTGTGTGGATTCCATTTAACCCTCAAAACCCTAACCCCTAAATTCCCTAAAAATCCTTTAGTACTAAATCCCCTAACCCCTAAACCTCTAAATCCAACCCATATAAGCAATTAAACCCAAAACCCTAACCAATTCAACACCCTAAACCTCTAAAAAGCTAACCTATTTAAGTGTGGAATCCATTTAACCCCCAAAAAACCCCAACGCCTAACCCCTAAAACCCTTCAATCGCTAAATCCCCAACGCCCCAAAACTTCTAAACCTATAACCCATTTAACCCCCAAACCCTTCACCCCTAACCCCTTAAACCATAATTCCCAACCCATAACCCTTGACCCCTTAAACCCCATCTCCTAAATCCCCAAACCCCTAACCCCCTATACCCTAAACTCTCTAATCCCTCAACCCCTAACCCATTTACCCCTACTAAACCTCTAAAATCCGAACCCATTTAACCCCTAAACCCTAAACCTCTAAAACCCTTAACCCTACTCCTAAAATGTAACCCTAATTCCTAACCCCAACCCCCAACGCCCCTAAACGCTAAACCCCAAACCCCTAACCCCTAACCCATTTATCCCCACCAAACCTCTAAACCCTTAACCCATTTATCCCATAAACCCCAAACCTCTAAACCCTTAAACCCTACCCCTAACCCATTTAAGCCCTAAACCCCAAAACCCTAACCAATCAACACTAAACCCATAAAAACCTAACCCATTTATGTGATCTCCCATTTAACCCCCAAAACCCTAACCCCTAACCCAAATCCTTCACCGCTAAATCCCCTAACCCCCCAAACCTCTAAACTCCGTAACCTATTTAAGCTCTTCAACCCCAAATCCCCTAACCAATTCACCCCAAACCCTAAAAACCCAACCCATTTAAGTGTGGATTCCATTTAACCCCAAACCCTAACCCCTAACCCTAAATGCTTCGCCGCTAAATCCCCTAACACCCCTAAACTCTAAACCTATAACCCATTTAACCCCCCAAACCCTAAAACCTCTAAACCCTTCACCACTAACCCCTTAACCATAATTCCCAACACACAACCCTTGACCCCTTAAACCCTAATTCCCAACCCCTAAACCCTTAACCCCTTAAACCTTAAACCTCTAAACCCTTAACCCAACCCATTTAACCCCACTAAACCTCTAAACCCCCCTAACCCATTTAACCCCTAGACCCTAAACCTCTAAACCCTTAACCCTACCCCCAACCCGTTAACCCCTAACCCATTTAAGCTCCCTAAACCCCAAAACCCCTAACCAATTCAACACCCTAACCCCCCTAAAACCTAACCCATTTAAGAATGGATTCCATTTAACCCCCAAAACCTAACCGCTAACCCCAAAATCCTTCACTCCTAAATCCCCTAACCCCCAAACCCTAACCCCTAAAATCCTTCACCTAAATCCCCCTAACCCCCTAAACCTTTAAACATGTGTAACCCATTTAACCCCCTAAACCCTAAACCTCTAAACCTTTAAACCCCTAACCCCTAAAACCCTATTCCAAACCCCTAACCAATTCAACACCCTAAACACCCAAAAACCTAACCCATTTAACCCCATTAACCCCTAACTTCTAACCCTCAAAACTTGAATCGCTAAATCCCCTAACCCCCCTAAACCTCTAAACCAACCCTAACCCATTTAACCCCCTAAACCCTAAACCTATAACCCCTTAAATCCTAATTCTCAACACATAACCCATTCAACCCTTAAACACCTAAACCTCTAACCCTTAACCCCGACCCTTAAACCCTAATTCCTAACCCTCTAACCTATTTAACCCCTAAACCCTTAACCCCTACCCTCAACCCGTTAACCCCTAACTTCTAACCCCTAAAAAATCCTTAATCGCTAAATCCCTAACCCCCTAAACATCTAAACCAACCCTAACCCATTTAACCCCCTAAACCCTAAACCTATAACCCTTAAACCCTAATTCTCAACCAATAACCCATTCAACCCCTTAAACACCTAAACCTCTAACTTCTTAACCTCGACCCCTAAACTCCGAATTCCTAACCTCTAACCCATTTAACCCCCCAATCCTAAACCTCTAAACCCTTAACCCCTAACCCATTTACCCCCACTAAACCTCTAAACCCCTAACCCATTTAACCCCTAAACCCCTAAACCTCTAAATGCTTAATCCCTACCCCTAACCGTTAACCCCTAACCCATTTAAGCCCCCTAAAACCCCCAAAACCCTAAAAACCTAACCCATTTAAGTGTGGATTCCATTTAACCCCCAAAACCCCAACCCCCAACCCCCAAAATCCTTCACTACTAAATCCCCTAACCCCCTAAACCTCTAAACCCTCGTAACCCATATAACCCCCTAAACCCTAAACCTCTAAACCCATAACCCCTAGCCCCTTAAACCCCAATTCCCAACCCATAACCCTTGACCCCTTAAACCCTAATTCCTAACCCCTAAAACCTTAACCCCCTAAACCCTAAACTCTAAACCCTTAACCCCAACCCATTTACCCCCACCAAAACCTCTAAACTCCCTGGGCTTAACCCTTAAAAACCCTAAACATCTAAACCCTTAACCCCTACCCCTAACCCATTTAAGCCCCTAAACCCCAAAACCCCTAACCAATTCAACACCCTAAACCCTTAAAAAATCTAACCCATTTAAGTGTGGATTCCATTTAACCCCTCGAAACCCTAACCCCTACCCCAAAATCCTTCTCTACCAAACTCTAAACCTATACCTCTAAACCCGTAACCCATTTAACCCCCTAAACCCTAAACCTCTAAACCCTTAACCCCTAACCCCTAAAACCCTAATTCCGAACCCTAACCAATTCAACACCCTAAAATGCTAAAAAACCTAACCCATTTAACTTCATTAACCCCTAACTTCTAACCTCTAAAATCCTTAACTCCGGCTAAATCCCCTAACCCCCTAAACCTATAACCCCTTAAACCCTAATTCCCAACCCATAACCCATTCAACCTCTTAAACACCTAAACCTCTAAACCTCTAACTCAACCCCTTAAACCCTAATTCCTAAACCCTAACCCATTTAACCCCTAAACCCTAAACCTCTAAACCCTTAACCCCTACCCCTAACCCGTTAACCCCTAACTTCTAACCCCAAAATCCTTAACTCCAAATCCCCTAACCCCCTAAACTTAAAAACCAACCCTAACGAATTTAACTCCCCAAACCCTAAACCTATAACCCCTTAAACCCCAATTCCCAACCCATAACCCATTCAACCCCTTAAACACCTAAACCTCTAACCCCTTAACCCTTGACCCCTTAAACCCTAATTCCTAACCTCTAACCCATTTAACCTCCTAAACCCTAAACCTTCAAACCCTAACCCCTAACCCATTTACCCCCACTAAACCTCTAAACCCTTAACCCATTTATCCCATAAACCCTAAACCTCTAAACCCTTAAACCCTACCCCCTAACCCATTAACCCCTAACCCATTTAAGCCCCTAAACCCCAAAACCCCTAACCAATTCAACACCCTAAACCCCCTAAAAAACTAACCCATTTAAGTGTGGATTCCATTTAACCCCCAAAACCCTAACCCCTAAATTTCTAAAATCCTTTTAGTACTAAATCCCCTAACCCCCTAAACTCCTAAACCGTAACCCATCTAAGCAATTAAACCCAAAAACCCCTAACCAATTCAACACCCTAAACCTCTAAAAACCTAACCCATTTAAGTGTGGATTCCATTTAACCCCCAAAACCCCAACGCCTAACCCCTAAAATCCTTCGCCGCTAAATCCCCTAATGCCCTAAAAACCTAAACCTATAACCCATTTAACCCCCTAAACCCTTCACCCCTAACCCCTTAAACCATAATTCCCAACCCATAACCCTCGACCCCTTAAACTCGATTCCTAACCCCTAAAACCCTTAACCCCTATACCCTAAACCTCTCTAATCCCTCAACCCCTAACCCATTTACCCCTACTAAACCTCTAAACCCTAACCCCATTTAACCCCCTAAACCCTAAACCTCTAAACCCTTAACCCCTACTCCTAAAATGTAACCCCACTCCTAACCCCTAACCCCTTAACGCCCTAAACCCTAAACCTCTAAAACCCTAACCCCTAACCTATTTATCCCCACTAAACCTCTAAACCCTTAACCCATTTATCCCATAAACCCTAAACCTCAAACCCTTAAACCCTACCCCTAACCCATTAACCCCTAACCCATTTAAGCCCCTAAACCCCAAACCCCTAACCAATTCAACACCCTAAACCCCTAAAAACCTAACCCATTTAAGGGTGGATTCCATTTAACCCCCAAAACCCTAACCCCTAACCCCTAAAATCCTTCACCGCTAACTCTAACCCCCTAAACCCTAAACCTCGTAACCCATTTAAGCTCTTCAACCCCAAATCCCCTAACCAATTCAACACCCTAAACCCCTAAAAACCCAACCCACTTAAGTGTGGATTCCATTTAACCCCCAAAACCCTAACCCCTAACCCTAAAATGCTTCGCCGCTAAATCCTAACACCCTAAAACTCTAAACCTATAACCCATTTAACCCCTAAACCCTAAACCTCTAAACCCTTCACCACTAAACCCTTAACCATAATTCCCAACACACAACCCTTCGACACCTTAAACCCTAATTCCTAACCCCCTAAACCCTTAACCCCTAAACCCTAAAACCTCTAAACCCTTAACCCCAACCCATTTACCCCTACCAAACCTCTAAACCCCTAACCCATTTAACCCCTAAACCCTAAACCTCTAAACCCCTAACCCCTACCCCTAACCCATTTAATCCTCTAAACCCTAAAAACCCTAACCCCCAAACCCTACTCCCAACCCATAACCCTCGACTCTCTTACACCCTAATTCCTAACCCCTAAACCCTTAACCCCTACCCCTAACCCAATTAAGCCCCTAAACCCCAAAACCCCTAACCCCTTAAGCCCTAATTCCCAACCCATAACCCTTGACCTCTTAAACCCTAATTCCTAACCCCTAACCACTTAAACCCTACTCCCAACCCCTAACCAATTCAACACCCTAAACCCCTAAAACCCAACCCCATTTAAGTGTGAATTCCATTTAACCCCTAACCCCCAAAATCCTTCACTGCTAAGTCCCTTCTCTACTCCCCTAAACCTCTAAACCTCGTAACCCATTTAACCCCCTAAACCGTAAACCTCTAAAAACCCTTAACCCCCAACCCATTAAACCCTAATTCCCAACCCTAACCAATTAAACACCCTAAACCCCTAAAACCTAACCCATTTAAGTGTGGATTCCATTTAACCCCAAAACCCTAACCCCTAACCCCTAAAATCCTTCACTCAAATCCCCCCCTAACCCCCTAAACCTCTAAACTCCGTAACCCATTTAACCCCTAAACCCTAAACCTCTAAACCCTTAACCCCTAACCCCTTAAACCTTAATTCCCAACCCCTAACCAATTCAACACTCGAAACCCTAAAAACCTAACCCATTTAAGTGTGGATTCCATTTAACCCCAAAACCCTAACCCCCAACTCCCAAATCCTTCACTACTAAATCCCCCAAACCCCTAAACCTCTAAACCCGTAACCCATTTAACCCCTAAATCCTAAACTCTAAACCCTTAACCCTAACCCATTAGAACCCCACTCCTAACCCCTAATCGATCCAACACACTAAACCCCTAAAAACCTAACCCATTTAACCCCATTAACCACTAACTTCTAACCCCTAAAATCCTTAACTCCAAATCCCATAACCCCCTAAACCTCTAAACCAACCCTAACCCATTTAACACCCTAAACCCTAAACCTATAACCCTTACACCCTAATTCCCAACCCATAACCCATTCAACCCCTTAAACACCTAAACCTCTAACCCCTTAACCCTTGACCCCTTAACCCTAATTCCTAAACTAAGCAATCCCATTTAACCCCTAAACCCTAAACCTATAAACCCTTAACCCCTAACCCATTTACCCCCACTAAAACCTCTAAACCCCCTAACCCATTTAACCCATAAACCCTAAACCTCTAAACCCTTAACCCATACCCCTAACCCATTTAAGCCCCTAAACCCCAAAACCCCTAACCACTTCAACACTCTAAACCCCTAAAAACCTAACCCATTTAAGAGTACCCATTTAACCCCCAAAACCCTAACCCCCAACCCCTAAAATCCTTCATCACAACTCTAACCCCCTAAACCTCTAAAACTATAACCCATATAACCCCCTAAACCCTAAACCTCTACAACCTTAACCCCTAACCCCTTAAAAATTAATTCCAAACCCATAACTCTTGACCCTTAAACCCTAATTCCCAACCCCTAAACCCTTAACCCCTTAAACCTTAAACCTCTAAACCCTTAACCCCTAACCCATTTACCCTCACTAAACCTCTAAACCCCTAACCCATTTAACCCCTAAACCCTAAACCTCTAAACCCTTAACCCCTACCCCCAACCCGTTAACCCCTAACCCATTTAAGCCCCAAAACCCCAAAACCCCAAAACCAATTCAACACCCTTAAACCCCTAAAACCTAACCCATTTAAGAATGGATTCCATTTAACCCCCAAAACCCCAACCCGTAACCCTAAAATCCTTCTTACCCTAAATCCCCTAACCCCCAAAACCCTAACCCCTAACCCCTAAAATCCTTCACCGCTAAATCCCCCTAACCCCCTAAGCCTTTAAACTCAGAACTCCATTTAACCTCCTAAACCCTAAACCTCTAAACCCTTAACCCCTAACCCTAAAAACTCTAATTCCAAACCCTCACACAATTCAACACCTAAACACCTAAAACCTAACCCATTTAACCCCATTAACCCCTAACTTCTAACCCCTAAAATCCTTAACTCCAAGCAATCCCCTTACCCCTAAACTCCCAAACCAACCCTAACCCATTTCTAACCCCTAAACCCTAAACCTAGAATCCCTTAAACCCTAATTCCCAACCCATAACCCATTCAACCCTTAAACACCTAAACTCTAACTTATTAACCCTTGACCCCTTAAACCCGAATTCCTAACTCCTAACCCATTTAACCCCCCTAAACCATAAACCTCTAAACCCTTAACCCCTAATCCATTTACCTCACTAAACTCCCTCTAAACTCCTAACCCATTTAACCCTAAACCCTAAACCTCTAAATGCTTAATCCCTACCCTAACCCGTTAACCCCAACCCATTTAAGCCCCAAAACCCCAAAACCCCTAACCAATTCAACACCCTAAACCCCCGAAAACCTAACCCATTTAAGTGTGGATTCCATTTAACCCCCAAAACCCTAACCCCAACCCCTAAAATCCTTCACCTGTAAATCCCCTCACCCCCCTAAACCTCTAAACCAGAACTCCATATAACCTCCCTAAACCCTAAACCTCTAAACCCATAACCCTAACCCCTTAAACCCTAATTCCCAACCCATAACCCCGACCCCTTAAACCCTAATTCCTAACCCCTAAAACCTTAACCCCCTAAACCCTAAACCTCTAAACCCTTAACCCCTAACCCATTTACCCCCACAAAACCTCTAAACCCCTAACTCATTTAACCCTTAAACCCTAAACATCTAAACCCTAACCCCTACCCGTAACCCATTTAAGCCCTAAACCCCAAAACCCCTAACCAATTCAATACCCTAAACCCTTAAAAATCTAACCCATTTAAGTGTGGATTCCATTTAACCCCTCGAAACCCTAACCCCTAACCCCCAAAATCCTTCATCGCTAAATCCCCTAAATCCCTAAACCTCTAAACCCGTAACCCACTTAACCCCCTAAACCCTAAACCTCTAAACCCTTAACCCCTAACCCCTAAACCCTAATTCCGAACCCTAACCAATTCAACACCCTAAACACGCCTAAAAAACCTAACCCATTTAACTTCATTAACCCCCAACTTCTAACCCCAAAATCCTTAAATCGCTAAATCCCCTAACCCCTAAACCTATAACCCCTTAAACCCTAATTCCCAACTCATAACCCATTCAACCCCTTAAACACCTAAACCTCTAACCCCTTAACCCTTGACCCCTTAAACCCTAATTCCTAACCCCTAACCCATTTAACCCCTAAACCCTAAACCTCTAAACCCTTAACCCCTACCCCTAACCCGTTAACCCTAACTTCTAACCCTAAAATCCTTAACTTCTAAATCCCCTAACCCCAACCTCTAAACCAACCCCAACCAATTTAACCCCATAAACCCTAAACCTATAACCCCTTAAACCCTAATTCCCAAGCCATAACCCATTCAACCCTTAAACACCTAAACCTCTAACCCCTTAACCCCTTGACCCCTTAAACCCTAATTCCTAACCCTAACCCATTTAAACCTCCTAACCCTAAACCTCTAAACCTCTTAACTCCCAATCGATTTACCCCCACTAAACCTCTAAACCCCTAACCCATTTAACCCCTAAACCCTAAACCTCTAAACCCTTAACCCCTACCCCTAACCCGTTAACCCCTAACCCATTTAAGCCCCTAAACCCCAAAACCCCTAACCAATTCAACACCCTAAACCCCTAAAAAACCTAACCCATTTAAGTGTGGATTCCATTTAACCCCCAAAACCCTAACCTCCAACCCCTAAAATCCTTCTCACTCAAATCCCTAACCCCATAAACCTCTAAACCTGTAACCCATATAACCCCCTAAACCCTAAACCTCTAAACCCTTAACCCCTAACCCCTTAAACCCTAATTCCAAACCCATAACCTCGACACCTTAAAACCGTAATTCCTAACCCCCGAACCCTTAACCCCCTAAACCCTAACCTCTAAACTCCTTAACCCCTAACCCATTTACCCCCACTAAACTCCTAAACCCCTAACCCATTTAACCCTTAAACCCTAAACCTCTAAACCCTTAACCCCTACCCCTAACCCATTAACCCTAAACCCCAAAACCCCTAACCAATTCAACACCCTAAACCCCTAAAACCTAACCCATTTAAGTGTGGATTCCATTCAACCTCCAAAACCCTAACCCCTAACCCCTAAAATCCTTCTCCACCGCTAAATCCCCCTAACCCCCTAAACCTCTAAACCCGTAACCCATTTTAAGCCCCTAAACCCTAAACCCCTAACTAATTCAACACCCTAAACCCCTAAAACCTAACTCATTTAAGTGTGGATTCCATTTAACCCCCAAAACCCTAACTCCCAACCCCAAATCCTTCGCCGCTAAATCCCCTAACCCCTAAACCTCTAAACCTTGGAGGCAAACTCCATTTAACCCCCAAACCCTTAACCCCTAACCCCTTAAACCATAATTCCCAACCCATAACCCTTGACCCCTTAAACCCTAATTCCTAATCCCCAAACCCTTAACCCCTAAACCCTAAACCTCTAAATTGTTAACCCCTAACCCTTTTACCCCTACTAAACCTCTAAACCCCTAACCCATTTAACCCCTAAACCCCAAACCTCTAAACCTCTTAACCCCTACCCCTAACCCATTTAAGCCCCCAAACCCCAAAACCACTAACCCCTTAAACCCTAATTCCCCAACCCATAACCCTTCACACCTAACCTCGACCCTTAAACCCTAATTCCTATCCCCTAACCCTTAACCCCTAACTCCTTAAAACCCTAATTCCCAACCCCTAACCAATTCAACACCCTAAACCCCTAAAACCTAACCCATTTAAGTGTGGATTCCATTTAACCCCAAACCCTAAACCCTAACTCCCAAAATCCTTCATCATTAATCCCTAACCCCCCCCCCAAAACCTCTAAACATGCAAAACTCATTTAACCCCCTAAACCTCTAAACCCTAACCCCTAACTCCCTTAAACCCTAATTCCCAACCCCTAACCAATTTAACACCCTAAACCCTAAAAATCCTAACTCATTTAAGTGTGGATTCCATTTAACTCCCAAACCCTAACCCCCTAACCCCTAAAATCCTTCATTAAGTAAATCCCCCAACTCCCTAAACTCCATAAACTCCGTAACCCATTTAACCTCCTAAACCCTAAACTCTCTAAACTAACCCCTAACCCCATAAACCCTAATTCCCAACCCCTAACCAATTCAACACCCTAAACCCCTAAAACCTAACCCATTTAATCCCATTAACCCCTAACTTCTAACCCCTAAAATCCTTTAAATCAAGCAACTTCAACTCTAAATTTAAACCAACCCTAACCCATTTAACACCCTAAACCCTAAACCTATAACCCTTAAACCCTAATTCCCAACTCATAACCCATTCAACCCCTTAAACACCTAAACCTTTAACCCCTTAACCTCGACCTTCTTAAACCCTAATTCCTAACTCCTAACCCATTTAACCCCTAAACCCTAAACCTCTAAACCCTTAACCCTACCCCTAACCTATTTAAGCCCCAAAACCCCTAAAACCCCTAACCCATTTCACCCCCAAACCTCTAAACATGTAAACCCCTAAACCCTAAACATATAAAACCTAAACATATAAACCCCCTAACATATAAACTCCTTTATAGTCATTAGAAAGCTAGTCGTTATTGAGTTAGTTATTTAATTAGTTGTTAAGAGATTAAATAATTATTAGTTAATTAGTTATTAGGGATTGTTTAAGTATTCAAGAAAAATTGAAAAAGTTAAAGATAATATTAAATTACTTATTAAAAATATTTAATTATTAAAATATTTCAATATTTTTATAAATATTATAATTATTTTAATAACTATTTAAGATTAACTAAAAAGTATTACAAATTCATATCTAAAAAAGAGGGAAATAAATATCTTAAATTAGATAAAAAGGATAAAGAAAGAAGAGGAAATTACCCTAAACATATAAAACCGTAAACATATAAACCCCTAAAACTTTTGATTAAAATATTTAATAAACTCCTACGAGAAGTTTTCTACCTAGTGCTAGAGTTTTCTCAAAACTCTCGTCTAGAGTTTTCTAAACTCTCATTCTAGAGTTTTCAAACCTCGCCTAGAGTTTTCAAAACTCGTCCCTAGAGTTTTCTAAACTCCTACCGAGAGTTTCAACGGTAAACTTCCCGCGCAAACTGTCTGAGAGTTTTTTAAACTTTCTCGCCGAGAGTTTGGCCACGCGGTTAAATGTAAATTTAGGTGGGTTAAACCTCGATCGAGAGTTTTATAAATTTCTCATCCGAGACATTATCTCGTCGAGAGTTTCTCGGTCAACGAAAAACCTGTAAAAATTCTCGTGCAGCTTTTAGAACTCCGCAACTTTGGAGGGGTGGAACACCTACAAAAAAACAAAATGTTATATGTCTTTGACTAAGTACCATTAGATTCATCTCTCAATCTAGTTTTTGATGATATGAGATTTGTGTAGTTTCATCAAAAAATTCGATTTTTTATTACTTTTTTACTAAACTCGTGTCACCGTGGAATTTCATTGTTCGGAATTTGTGACCGAATGAAAATTCAATAACTTTCAAATGAGGACACCAAAATTCAAAATCATATCGCACTTCCTCTCCCTATCTACTTCAAAAGGGTACTTTCATTTTTCTTATCGATGATCACATTGAAAAGAAAATCAAAGGATCATAAAATGTACCGAAACATCACTATTTTTTTGTCTTCATCCATTTCAAAAATAATAAAAAATAGTGATTTAATCCGAAAATTAGCGTAAAATAGTCCGTGCACTAGTGCAATATGTACAGATTATGATTCTATGGTTTTTTTCCAAAATGAGTAACCTTCCCTAAAAAAAAAGTGAAGGATCATAAAGTGACTATTTAGTTTCTGCCCGAAAATTTCAAGTATATGCAAGCTAGTAAACAAGAAATTACCTTCTATATGTCAATATATATATATATATATATATATATATATATATATATATATATATATATATTTTAAATAGGTATGGAGGTAATACAATTTCTTACAATTTCGTTTTTATGTCAAAGCATAATTTGCAATAAAAATATGAGTTTATAGGAGTTGAAGTTGAAAACATAGAAAATTACAATTTTCAATCTGGCCAAAAAAGGGCAAAAAGTGTTTCCCAACTTCACATTTTCACCCATTAATTTTTAAATATCTTCATGTTATAAGAATAGAAATATTCAAAAATAACTAAATTATATTGATAATAAAAATTATTATATTTAAATTAAATAAAAAATGAAAAATATTTAAATACATATTAAATGCAATTGAAAATATTTTACTATCATTAATGTTTTCTTCACTTGCAAGGTCGAACATCAAATTCTTGTCGTGTCTATATCAAATTCTTTTCATGTCTATAAACTCATACCATACCATGCCTTGGAAATTACACAATTAAACCATAAACCAAAACAATGGAACTATGCACTTTGTATAAATTTTAAAAGTTAAGCACAAGTTTAAATTATCTGGCTACATCTTAAACCCAACTATGACCAATTCAAAATTAAATACAAGCCGACTTATCTATATTACATCGTTCTCCTTTTTTGTTTTACCCACCCACTTGTATAGTATATTAACAATTACCTTGGGCACATTGCCTTAGCTTGTCACCTATTTTAGATTCCAAACATACATTGGAGTTTAATGTAAGAAGGGGAAGAAGATAGGTAACTTATATTATTTTTTCAAAATAATAAGTTAGTAACAATAAAAGTGATTTTTGTGAGATTAGACAATTTCTTAATCAAGGTTAAAAATAAATTATGTAATTTTTTTACAAAAATAAAATATAAAAGAATGCTAAGTTGATGGTTAGGGAGGGTGTAGAGATTGAGTCCTACTTGATACCATGCATTTTAATTCTAAGAATATGTTTACTACTTTGTAGATGTTGTTTTTCAAAATTGTATTTGTTTCAAAATATGGTGTATAGTTATATTATAAATTAATTTATAGGATTTTCTACTTAGTCATGGAGGAAAACTAAGGTTTAAGGGAAAATATCCGACATGTGATAACATTTCTTACCTCATCAAAAAGCACAACATAATGATAGTCTATGAGTAGCATGGGTATGCATCAACTTTGGAAAGAGAATCTCTTAACTCCAAAATGTTATTTTCAATATAATGTTTTAACTTTGACCAACCATGACTTATAAAGATAAATTTCAATTTTTAAACTTCTAATATTTCAATTCAAACAACTATAATAACTAGAAATAAACCTCAAACTCTTATAGAAATAGAAACTATGAAAACAAAAACAACTAATTTGATATTTTATTTTTGGAAAAGAAGCGAGTGATATTAATGGGTATATAATGGGAAGGGAATGTCTCCTATGAATGTGAGATATAAGGGAGACACACAGTATATAAAAGAAAGAAAAATTATTTAAAAGGAAATTAATTATATAAAAATAAAATAATTTAATTGAAGAAATAAAAACTAAATAAGTCTAATCTAATCTTTATATGTAGTGTTTCTTATTTCTTTAATTACATGCTAAATCATTTTATTATATGATTTTGATAGACATTTAAGATGTTATATATATATATATATATATATATATATATATATATATATATATATATATATATATATATTTTTTTTTTTTTTTTTTTTTTTTTTTTTCTTTATGAGGAATTTTGAAAATATTTTTAAATAGTGAATATAACTATATATTTTCATAGTTTTGATAATATTAAAAAATTGTAAATAAAATTTATTTAATGAAAATAAATATAAATTAAAAATTTATATAGTTTAAAATTTTAATTAAAATAAAATACTATTTCAAAAAATTTTATAAAAATTTATAAAAAAAAAATCGAACCTGTGGCACTCTTTATAAGTAAAATAAGTTAATAAAATTAACATGCCAAGTCTAATAATAAATGAACCTCTCAAGTTAACTCGAAATCTCGTTTAAGAAAAGTATTACTTGAAAAAGCTAAATATAATAATATATAACAAGACCATAAAGATCCCAAAACGCTTGAATATAATAATTACGCCGATAGGCGTATCCCCCTATTGGAGGTAGGCTCTTTTATGATTAGGCTAATTAATTTTTTGATGTGATGGTCTAGATAGAAAGATGCCTGTGATATTCGGTCATCGCCACCAATCAATGGATCAAATCTACCCCACTAACTTCCTTGCATATCTAAATCACATGTTTAAACCGTACTTAAATTAATTTTTTACAAATCTTGATTAAAAATTTACTCATTTATTAATTGCCACCTATCAAGATTAACAACTAGAAGGAAATCAAACATTAAATCTTCTCCAAGTGTTGAAATCGCTCCCAACATGTCCCATGCCTTTCACACTACCCATAGTGGCAGCAAGCGGCATGTTGAAATCGTTGTGCAACGTGTCCATGCATTTGACACTAGCCATAGTGGCGGCAAGCGGTGCGGGATTCTAGAAGTGGAAGTGGAAGGGTAGGGCAACGAACACTCAAGAAACTGGCAGAAGAGGCTTGGTCGTCTCGGCGGCCTCCAGGTACTAAAATCTTTATGCGTTTAAACGGTCGAAGGACTTATTAGCCGGGTAACATAACCATATCAGTGATCTTTATGTATTAAAGAAGGATAGTTCATGCAGTGGCTTTTCTCTACCGGGAAAGTGCCTTTAAATTTGAAAGAAATAATGTCGAAGCGTGTGCAGATCATCAGAGATGAGAACCGGAAGCAGAAAAGTAGTAATGGAGACCAGGATGCCCCTTTATGGCCTCGTCCAGGTACTATACCATCATTTTCCTGGGTTTTATTGTCACAATCAAATTCATAGGGAATCAATACGAATCAATATGTAGAGTAAACTTTTTTACCATCTAAGTGAGATGTTAGTCCAGTTTCTAGGATGATAGCACATTTTTTAATTCCCAATGAAATAAGACGAGTGTGCAAATTATTCCAACAATTTTTATATATTTATTTGTGTTAAAGAATTATGCTTGCAAGGAAGAGGCTCTTGTCGTCTCGGCGGCGAGGAAACTGGTGGAAGAGGCTTCATCGTCTCGGCGGCCTCCAGATACTAAAATCTTTATGCGTTTAAACGGTCGAAGGACTTATTAGCCGGGTAACATAACCATACTACGATCTTTATGTATTAAAGAAGGATAGTTCGTGCGGTGGATTTTCTCTACCAGGCAAGTGCCTTTAAATTTGAAAGAAATAATGTCGAAGCGTGTGCAGATCATCAGAGATGAGAATCGGAAGCGAGAAAAGTAGTAATGGAGACCAGGGATGCCCCTTTATGGCCTCGTCCAGGTACTATACCATCATTTTCCTGGGTTTTATTGTCACAGTCAAATTCATAGGGAATCAATACGAATCAATATGTAGAGTAAACTTTTTACCATCTAAGTGAGATGTTAGTCCAGTTTCTAGGATGATAGCACATTTTTTAATTCCCAATGAAATAAGATTATGTGCAAATTATTCCAACAATTTTTATATCTTTATTTGTGTTAACGAATTATGCTTGCAAGATTTATATCTTAATATGTTTTAAATAAAAATGGTATATTAACAAGATTTTATCAAGAGTACTGAAAGTGTTTCTAATAATGTTAGGGATTTTAATACACCCGAGGCCAGTACTGTCCGCGAGGCCGGTGGCGGTAAACAAATGCATTGACAGCACGTTTGAGGTGCGGTACTATTCTACCATCTTACGTTTTTGTATGGCTGAAAAAAGCAGAGGCAACGAATTATCCCTTTTCTTACTTATTTGGATTGTTTGCAAATTTATATTCTATGAGGCTAGAGCACTAAAATTAAAAATGAATTATTTGTACTGTTGTAACATGGAAATCTATCTGTTAAAAGAGTTTCGAAAAAGATTTACCATGTAAGATTAAACATTTCATCCTATTACTATCCAAGTGTACTGCAAGAAAATCTCGCAAGCTATAGTGAAGAATAAGCATGGAGACTCCATCGCGTAGTCAGCTCTACTATGGCCGAATTGGAAATTGATGAGCGTATAACTATATCCAACACCATAACCAAATTCGATGCTTCATGGATAAACTTTTCTTCTTATATTGTTAACGAAAATTATGCAAATTACATGAATTTTAACGAAAATTAAGATCGAATTTTTTTGTATTGTAAACGAAAATTATGATCGAAACGTATTCGTATTTAAAAATGAAAAAACATTTAAGCTCTTAAATGAATGTTATATCTTTTAAATTCAATTTAACAGTGCATTGGAATACACTGTTAATTAATTTTGAATAAGAATGCAAATGTTAATAAATAATATTAGCAACATTTAGCATTAACATTTAGTATTAACAATAATGTTAACAAATTTAAATTTACAATATTATTTATTATTATTATTTCACTCTATTAATATTATTATTATTTATATGGAAAAATAAATTTTAAATATTAATATTTTTAACATTAAATATTAATATTAATTTTAATTTTAATACTAATATTAATTATTCCATGTTAATATTGTTAATATGAATAATAATATTGATATTATTAATATTTATAAATATTAATTTTAATTTTAATAACATTAAAGAATATTATTATGGTAAATAATCATGGTCACATTGTGGAAATAATTAAATGACATTAATAACATTAACATTCTAATATACAATAAAAATAATATTAATAATTAGTATTTAAATAATGATGATTAGATTATACTAAACACTAAATTAATAATGAAATAAAATTTAATTATTATTAAAAACATTATTATTAGTAACATTATTAATAATAATAACAATATTATTAAAAACATCATTAATACAATATTCACGTATATTTATTTAAAATTAATGTTCATAATTGTATTAATAACAATAAGTTTCAAACATGATTAAGGTTTATTAAAATTATTAATAACATTTAAATTATAACAATAATATTAATGACATTTTATTAATAATATTAATTACATTAATTACATTAATTACATTAATGTTCATAATTGTATTAATAACTATAAGTTTCAAACATGATTAAGGTTTATTAAAATTATTAATAACATTTAAATTATAACAATAATATTAATAACATTTTATTAATAATATTAACTTGATTAATTACATTAATATTATTAATATAAATCCTATTAACATTACTATTGATAAATAATATTAATATTAATATGATTAATTACATTAATGTTCATAATTGTATTACTAACAATAAGTTTCAAACATGATTAAGGTTTATTAAAATTATTAATAGCATTTAAATTATAACAATAATACTAATAACATTTTATTAATAATATTAATATGATTAATTACATTAATATTGTTAATATAAATCCTATTAACATTAATATTGATAAATAATATTAATAATGTTTATGATGATTAATATTATAAATGGTATTACTATTGATACCAAAATTAACGCCATTAGTATAAATATTATTAACATCATTAGTGATAAATAGTATTTTTAAAATATTGATTCCTAAGATTTTATTAATTTCTTTATTAATTATGTGAGTTTCTCATTCATTTGCATTTAAAATATTTATTCTTAGTCTTTATCAATATTTTTTGTTTTTTATAGTATCCTTGGCCTTGTTGATCTCTTTATGTTCTTAATATTTTTCCTTAGGTTCCCCAAATATTGGGGTTTAAATATTAGTCCTAGAGTTTAATACTAGTCATGCATGGTCCAATTTCACATTATAAAAACACTAACTCAATATGAAAATCAACCATGGGAAACCATTCTTAATTAGCATTAGCTATAGTCGATCAATGTCGTTCATGATCAAATGTTACATTCCGACAAATATTGTCTCAATATAAAAAGTACCCATGGACAATCTACGTCATAGTTGCTCCAACGCTTGCTAATAATATTAAAAATCGGTGAAGGTTGATTAATCACTATGTTTGTAATTTGTTGGCAATGGTTTTCTGGTTCACCAAATACTTTGATTTAAAATATTAAACCTCGGGGTTTATTAGTTCTTTTGGTTTATAATATGAATAATCGATCATTGTCATCCATGATCAAATGTCACATTCCCACAAATATTGTCTCAATATGAAAATCGCCCATGGCCAACCATGGTCATAATTGGTCCAACGTTGCATTGTGACAACAATTGTCTCCATGTTTAAATCAATTCCCTGGGTTCACCAATTCCTTTGGTTTATAATATTAAACCCCTTGGGCTTGTTCGTTCTTTTGGTTTATAATATGAATAATCAATCAATGTCATCCATGATCAAATGTCACATTCCGACAAATATTGTCTCAATATGAAAATCACCCATGGCCAACCATGGTCATAGTTGGTCCAACGTCGCATTGTGAAAACAATTGTCTCAATGTTTAAATCAATTCCCTTGGGTTCACCAATTCCTTTGGTTTATAATATTAAACCATTGGGTTTATTAGTTCTTTTGGTTTATAATATGAATAATCGATCAACGTCTTCCATATGATCATCATATGTCACATTCTCGACAAATATTGTCTTTAAACCCTTGGGTTTATTAGTTCTTTTCGTTTATAATATGAATAATTGTTCAATGTCATCCATGATCAAATGTTGCATTGTGAGAACAATTGTCTCAATGTCTAAATCAATCCCCTTGGGTTCACCAATTCCTTTGGTTTAATATTAAACCCTCGGGTTTATTATTTTTTTTAATTTATAATATCAATAATCGATCAATATCATCCATGATCGATCGCTCTGCATTGCAGACAAGCATCGTCTCAATATGAAAATTTCCTATGGCCAACCATGGTCATAGTTGGTTCAACGTCGCATTGTGACAACAATTGTCTCAATGTTTAAATAAATTCTCAATTACCTAATTCCTTTGGTTTATAATATTAAACCTTTCGTTTATTAGTTCTTTTGGTTTATAATACACAGAATAATCGATCAATATCGTCCATGATCAAATGTCACATTGTGACAAGCATGGTCTCAATATGAAATCGCCCATGGCTAACCATGGTCATAATTGGTCCAACGTCATAGTTGGGTGACAACAATTTGCCCAATGTTTAACTCAATTCCTGTTCACTTCAATTGCTTTGGTTTATAATTTTTTGGGTAATGGTTTTCCATTGGGTTGACAATCTTCTTTGGTTATACTATTAAACCCTTGGGTTTATTAGTTCTTTGGTTTACAATATAATAATCGATCAACGTCATCCATGATCATATGTCACATTCTGATGAAATATTGAACAATATGAAAATCACCCATGCCCAACGATGGTCATAGTTGGTCCAACGTCCCGTTGTGGTCAAATAATTGTCTCAATGTTTAAATCAATTCTTTGGGTTCACCAATTCCCTTTGGTTTATAATATGAAAAATCGATCAATGTCATCCATGATCAAATGTCACATTCTCGAAAATATTGTCTCAATACAGTATCTACCCATGGCCAACCATGGTCATAGTTGGTCCAACGTCGCATTGTGACAAAAAATCACCTCCATGTTTAAATCAATTCCCTTGGGTTCACCAATTCCTTGGTTTATAATTTTTGGGTAATGGTTTTCCCTTGGGTTCACCAATTATTTTGGTTTATAATATTGAACCCTTGGGTTTATTAGTTCTTTTGGTTTATAAGGAATAACTTCCATCAATGTCATCCACGATCAAATGTCACATTTCTCCGACAACATTGTCTCAATATGAATATCACATGGCCAACCATGGTCATGGTTGTCTCAATGTTTAAATCAATGTCATCCATGATCAAATGTCGATTGTGAGAACAATTGTCTCAATGTTTAAATCAATCCCCTTGGGTTCACCAATTCCTTTGGTTTATAATATTAAACCCTTGGGTTTATTAGTTCTTTTCGTTTATAATATGAATAATCGATCAATGTCATCCATGATCAAATGTCACATTCCCGACAAATATTGTCTCCAATATGAAAATCACTCACAGCCAACCATGGTCATAAAGGTCGAACGTCGCATTGTGACAACAATTGTCTCAATGTTTAAATCAATTCCCTCGGGCTCACCAATTCCTTGGTTTATAATATTAAACCCTTTGGTTTATTAGTTCTTTTGGTTTATAATATGAATAATCGATCAATTTCATCCATTGTCAAATTGTCCGAATATGAAACTAACCATGGCCAACCATGGTCATACTTGGTCCGACGTCGCATTGTGACAACAATTTTGTTCAATGTTTAAATGAATTCCCTAGTTCACCAATTCCTTTGGTTTATAATTTTTTTGGGTAATGGTTTTCCTGTTCACCAATTCCTTTGGTTTATAATATTAAACACTTGGGTTTATTAGTTTTTTTTGGTTTATAATATAAATAATCGAATAATGTCATCCATGATCAAATCTCACATTTTGACAAGAATTTATCAATATGAAAATCACCTATGGCCAACCATGGTCATAACAATAACGTTTTCGCATTGTGACAACAATTGTCTCAATGTTTATAATCAATTCCCCTGGGTCACCAATTCCTTTGGTTTATAATATTAAACCTTGTGTTTATTAGTTCTTTTGGTTTATAACATAAATAATCGATCAATGTCATCCATGTTCAAATCGCCTTCCCTGGTTCACCAATTCCTTTGGTTTATAATTTGTTGGGTAATGGTTTTCCTTGGGTTCACTCAATTCTTTTTGGTTTATAATATTAAACCCTTGGGTTTATTAGTTTTTTTGGTTTATAATATGAATACTCGATCAATGTCATCCACGATCACCACATTCGACAAACATTGTCTCAATATGAATATCACCTATGGCCAACCATGGTCATGTTTGGTCGAACGTCGCATTGTGAAAACAATTGTCTCAATATTTAAATCTAATTCTCTCGCTTCCAACAATTCCTTTGGTTTATAATATTAAACTTTGGGGTTATTAGTTCTTTTGGTTTATAATATGAATAATCGATCAATTTCATCCATGATCAAATGTCGCATTGTGAGAACAATTGTCTCAATGTTTAAATCAATCCTTTGGGTTAACCAATTTTCGTTTATAATATTTAAACTTGGGTTTATTAGTTCTTTTGGTTTATAATATGAATAATCGATCAATGTCATCCATGATCAAATGTCACATTCTCGACAAATATTGTCTCAATATGAAAATCACTCATCACCAACCATGGTCATAAAGCTTGGTCGAACGTCGCATTCGACAACAATTGTCTCAATGTTTAAATCAATTCCCTTCGGTTCACGAATTCCATTGGTTTATAATATTAAACACTTGGGGTTTATTAGTTCTTTTGGTTTATAATATGAATAATCGATCAATGTCATCCATCGTCAAATTTTCTGAATATGAAAATCGCCCATGGCCAACCATGGTCATACTTGGTCCGACGTCGCATTGTGACAACAATTGTCTCAATGTTTAAATGAATTTCGGTTCACCAATTCCCTTTGGTTTATAATTTTTTGGGTAATGGTTTTCCTCGGTTCACCAATTCCTCTCGTTTATAATATTAAACACTTGAGTTTATTAATTTTTTTGGTTTATAATATAAATAATCGATCAATGTCATCCATGATCAAATGTCACATTTCGACAAACATTGTTCCAATATGAAAATCACCCATGGCCAACCATGGTCATACGTGGGCTCAAACGTCGCATTGTGACAACAATTGTATCAATGTTTAAATAAATTTCCTGGGTCTCCACCAATTCCTTTGGTTTATAATATTAAACCCTTGTGTTTATTAGTTCTTTTGGTTTATAATATAACAATCGATCAATGTCATCCATGTTTAAATCAATTCCCTTGGGTTCACCAATTTCTTTGGTTTATAATTTGTTGGTAATGTTTTCCTTGGGTTCACCAATTCTTTATTATATTATTAAACCCTTGGGCTTTATTAGTTCTTTTGTTTATTATGAATAATCGATCAATGTCATCTACAATCAAATGTCACATTCGAAAAACATTGTCTCAATATGAATATCACCCATGGCCAACCATGGTCATAGTTGGTTTAACGTCGCATCGTGACAACAATTGTCTCAATATTTAAATCAATTCCTTGGGTTCACCAATTCCTTTGGTTTTGCATTAATATTAAACCTGGGGTTATTAGTTCTTTTATTTATAATATGAATAATCGATCAATGTCATCCATGATCAAATGTCACCCAAAGACTGTGATAATTGTCTCAATGTTTAAATCAATCCTCAAGTTCACCAATTTTGGTTTATAATATTAAACCTCGTTTTATTAGTTCTTTTGGTTTATTATATGAATAATCGATCAATGTCATCCACGATCAAATGTCACATTCGAAAAATATTGTCTCAATATGAAAATCACTCATGGCCAACCATGGTCATAGTTGGTCGATTGTCGCATCGTGACAACAATTGTCTCAATGTTTAAATCCTTCAATTCCCTTGGGTTCACCAATTCCCTTGGTTTATAATATTAAACCTCGGGTTTATTAGTTCTTTTGGTTTATAACATGAATAATCGATCAATTTCATCCATCGTCAAATTTTTTGAATAGAAATCGGCCTATGGCCAACCATGGTCATACTTGGTTCGACGTCAGCATCGTGACAACAATTGTCTCAATGTTTAAATGAATTCCTTGGGTTCACCAATTCCTTTGGTTTATAATTTTTTGGGTAATGGTTTTCCCTCGGGTTCACCAATTCCTTTGGTTTATAATATTAAACACTTGGGTTTATTAGTTCTTTTGGTTTATAATATAAATAATCGATCAATGTCATCCATGATCAAATGTCACATTCTCGACAAACATTGTCTCAATATGAAAATCACCCATGGCCAACCACACGCAACTTGGTCGAACGTCGCATCGTGACAACAATTGTCTCAATGTTTAAATCAATTCCTCGTCTTTAATTTTTCAATTCCTTTGGTTTATAATTTGTTTGGCATGGTTTTCCCTTGGGTTCACCAATTCCTTTGGTTTATAATATTAAACCCTTGTGTTTGGCTTTTTTTGGTTTATAATATAAATAATCGATCAATGTCATCCATGTTTAAATCAATTCCTCGGGCTCACCAATTTTGGTTTATAATTTGTTGGGTACGTGTTTTCTCGAGGTTCACCAATTTTCTTTGGTTTATAATATTAACCCTTGGTTTATTAGTTTTGTTTATAATATGAATAATCGATAATGTCATCCATTTATAAAACGTCACATTCTAAAACATCACCTAACATGAATATCACCCATGGCCAACCATGGTCATGGGCCAGTCGAACGCCGCATTGTGACGTCAATTGTCTCAATATTTAACACTGTTCACCTTGGTTTATAATATTAAACCCGGGGTTATTAG
Organism: Pinus albicaulis; assembly: GCA_034641835.2. NCBI lineage: Eukaryota > Viridiplantae > Streptophyta > Pinopsida > Pinales > Pinaceae > Pinus > Pinus albicaulis. The sequence goes on from JAXQQM020075162.1 coordinate 97,015, forward strand.
TTCTTTTGGTTTATAATATGAATAATCGATCAATGTCATCCATGATCAAATGTCGCATCGTGAGAACAATTGTCTCAATGTTTAAATAAATCCCTCGTGGGTTCACCAATTCCTTTGTTTATAATATTAAACCTTGGGTTTATTAATGCTGGTTTATAATGTTAATCGCATATCTCGTTGTTTTTAAATATTGTTTCATATGGTTTATTGCTCTCTTGAGTTTAATATTATTATTATATTAATATATATTATAAATAAATATTCAAATATTTATTAATAATGATTATTAGTAATATTATATTATTATTATTAATATATATTATTAATAATATAACTAACTATGATATAATATATATTATTAATATATTATAATATATTAATATATTATTAATATATTAATATTATTATTAATATATAACCATATATGATATTAATATATAAATAAATATTCAAATATTTATTAATAATGATTATTAGTAGTATTATAATATTATTAATGATATATATTAATAATATTCAAATATTTATTTACTAATATTAATAATATTATAATATTACTATTAATCATTATAAATAAATATTCAAATATTTATTAATAATGATTATTAATAATATTATAATTTTTTAATATTTATTTAGTAATATTAATAATATTATAATATTACCAATAATCATTATAAATAAATATTCAAATATTTAGAAATAATGATTATTAGTAATATTATAATATTATTAATATATATTATTAATAATATAACCAACTATGATATAATATATATTATTAATATATTATTAGTTCTTTTGGTTTATTAATAATATAACCATCTATGATATTAATATATAAATAAATATTAAATTATTATATATTATAAATATTATTTTTTTTATATTAATATATATTATATATATTTCAAGTTAATTTATAGTATTTTTAATATATTAATAAATAATTTTAATATATATTATTAATACTTATTATAATATTATTAATATATATAAAATATTTTTAGGATTTTAATCATAATTAATATATTTAATATATTAATATTCTTATTTATATAATATATATATTTCAGTTAATATAATAAATTTATTTATATAATATTTATTTATTGATATATAAATTTTCACGTGATGGGTAGGATATAGGCCTATCTACAGAGACAACTACATTGGTAAATGTGGCTGTAAATCTATTTTATATACGCCTATCTACGTATAATAAATTACATTAGTTTTACTAATGTGGTTAAAAGCAAGATATTTATTAAAAATTATTAGCATTTCGTTGAATCAGATATTAATATGTACAACAAATCGCTATGAAATATTCTCCCGCCCACTCGCTTTATAGGTTTCACTGATATTTTATTCATGAGCGCGCGTATGTTGGGGCCGGCATGATGGTACTCCTTCTGGAATTGAATATATCCATGGGGTTTCCCACTACACGGGGCCAAGCATTGAGAAGAATGCGTATTAAGAGTATAGTAGAAGTCTCACTGTGAGGATTCCTTTTACTAAAGAATTTGCAGAATTCTTCTACTGCAATATAATCAGCACGATATTTCCTACCTACTACCCGCATTTGAAAAAAAATTCATATACTTCCATATCTCCTGCATACAGATGTTCAGATAGGAGAGGCTGCAAGATATGGAGGTACGCACCTGTAATTATCACTAAAATAAATAATCTCTTCCATCGAGTTGAAACATACACAGGGATTATAATATCATTGGGCAGTTATTAGAAGCAAGGGCTGTACTGCACCATTGCCTATCGAAATTAAAATATCATCGACAGAACATTTTATTCCTTCCAAGCAGAGATGTATCAATTTACGGCCAAAAGCCGTCGATATAAATCTACAAATAGTTAAAGGATAAGCTGTGAATGGATAATGAATATCGAATAAAGAAAAACGAGCAAACGAAAGCAATGAGTGGCCGAGTTAAAATAATGATAGATCTTGCACCAAGCAGCTACCAACTTTTTAAGCATTATTATCACTACGCACCAGTCGGAGGGGGCACCGTGCTGACAGATACAAATACAAGAGAATGTTCTCAGAAATAGAGCAAATCAGCATCACAACAGATTATAAATGATATTTTTATCCCTGAAGATTACTCCCTAAAGGTTGGTTTCAAGTCCACTCTAACAAACTTGACCATTACTTTGGTTAGAAAACGTATTCATTAAATGAATCCACTTCCTTTATTGTCTACGAGGTAATCTTCTAATCGCTTCTCCACTAGAGTAGCTTGAGAAATATCCACTCTCAAACCGAAAGTCGCAAGAGGTTTATTAATACTTCACTAACCTTTTGAATTATGAACGAGACCATGTTGTATTCTACCATGGTCAAGTATTATTAAGTATTAATAAACCTCTTACTAACTTTTGGTTTCGGAGTGGATGGCTTCTCAAGCCTTCGGTGGCGAGAAGGGGGCGATTAGAGATTACCTCATAGACAAGAAGGAAGTGGATTCGCCGCGAATGCATTTCTAACCAAAGCTATGGTCAAGTCTCGATTTCGAAGTCGTTTGCCAAGTACTAACCTTAGGGGTAATCTTCAGTGGATAAAAATCTTATCATTTATAACTGCTGTGTTAACTTGATTTGCTCTATTGCCTGGGCCGTTCTTACCGTATTTATATATGTCACCGCGTACTCCCTCACGTACCGTAAGTGTAGTGATAATAGTAGCCGTTGGTATTGCTTCGTGCATGGACTCTATCATTATTTTAACCTCGCTTACTCGTTGCTTTTCGTTTACTCTATTTTTTTTTCTTTATTTCCGTATTCATTCAATTCTTGGCTTATCCTTTATATTTAGACATGTATCCACGATTTTTGGCCATCGTGTGGCCATACTCTAACCGGAAGGATAAAATGTTTTCCGTTGGTGATATTTTTAATTTCGATAGCGTGGTTGCATTCTCGTGCAACCTCGTTCTAATAACCTTGTGTGGTATGGTTCCCGTGTGGCTATGTTTCAACTCAATGGAGAGATTATTTATTTTAGTGATAATTTTGGAGTTACGTACCTCCGTATCCTCTTATGTACCCTCTCCTATACCGGGACATGCGAATGACGTCCGGGGAATCCGGGAGAGATGGGTATATGGTGTCGTTCAAATACCGGTGTGGGTGAAATGGACCTAAGGGAAGTTATATTCGAGAAGAAGAATTCGCTAGAATTCTTGGTAAAAGTCTCCACGAGTGGGGACTTCTACTATACTCTTCTCGCATTCTTTCTCAATGCTTTCGCTTCGTAGTTCGCAGCAAGTGGGAAGCTCCATGGATATATTCAATTTCAAGAGAACACCATCATAGAAATACTACGACCGAAGGCTTTTATCTCGCCGCACCATGAATAAAATATCATGAAGGCCCTCTTATCCGCCTTGGTGAATTTGAAGAGGAATACGCTTTTCATAACGATTTGTTGCATATATTGTATACAGCTCAACAAAATGCTAATGGTTTTTTCATATACTAGCACAACCACATTAGTAAAAACTAATATGAGCCGATATACGCCGATAGGCCTATATCCACTACCCATCACATTAATTTATATATCAATAAATAAATATTATATATAATAAATTTATTATATTAATTGAAATATATATAATATATATTAATATAAAAATAATATTAATAATATATAATAATTTAATATTTATTTATATATTAATATTATAGATGGTTATATTATTAATAAACCAAAAGAACTAATAATATATTAATAATATATATTATATCATAGTTGGTTATATTATTAATAATATATATTTATAATATTACTAATAATCATTATTTATAAATATTTGAATATTTATTAATAATATATATTAATAATATTATAATATTACTAATAATCATAATTAATAAATATTTGAATATTTATTTAAAATGATTATTAGTAATATTATAATATTATTAATATTAGTAAATAAATATTATAATATTATAATATTACTAATAATCGTTATTAATAAATATTTGAATATTTATTTATAATATATATTAATATAATAATAATATTAAACTCAAGAGAGTAATAAACCATATGAAACAATATTTAAAAACAACCGAATGTGTGATTAACATTATAAACCAAAAGAACTATCAAACCAAGGGTTTAATGTTATAAACCAAAGGAGCTCATGGACCCAAGGGATAAATATTAAAAACCTAAGGAATCAATATTTGTGAGAATGTGACATTCGATCATGGATGACATTGATCGATTATTCATATTATAAACCAAAAGAACTAATAAACCCAAGGGTTTAATATTATAAACCAAAGGAATCGTGAACCCAAGGGGATTGATTTAAACATTGTGACCATTGTTGTCACAATGCGACATTTGATCATGGATGACATTGATCAATTATTCATATTATAAACCAAAAGAACTAATAACCCCAAGGGTTTAATATTATAAACCAAAGGAATTGATTTAAACATTGAGACAATTGTTGTCACAATGCGACGTTCGACCAACTATGACCATGGCTGGCCATGGGTGATATTCATATTGAGACAATGTTTGTCGAATGTGACATTTGATCAGGGATGACATTCATCGATTATTCATGACATAAAACCAAAAGAACTAATAAACCCAAGGGTTTAATATTATAAACCAAAAGAATTGGTGAACCCAAGGAAAACCATTACCCAACAAATTATAAACCAAAGGAATTGGTGAACCCAAGGGAATTGATTTAAACATGGATGACATTGATCGATTATTTATATTATAAACCAAAAGAACTAATAAACACAAGGGTTTAATATTATAAACCAAAGGAATTGGTGAACCCAAGGGAAACCATTACCCAACAAATTATAAACCAAAGGAATTGGTGAACTCAAGGGAATCGATTTAAACATTGAGACAATTGTTGTCACAATGTGACGTTCGACCAACTATGACCATGGTTGGCCATGGGTGATTTTCATATTGAGACAATGTTTGTCGTAATGTGACATTTGATCATGGATGACATCGACGATTATTTATATTATAAACCAAAAGAACTAATAAACCCAAGTTTTTAATATTATAAACCAAAGGAATTGGTGAACCCAAGGGAAAAACCATTACCCAAAAAATTATAAACCAAAGGAATTGGTGAACCCAAGGGAATTCATTTAAACATTGAGACAATTGTTGTCACAATGCGACGTTGGACCAAGTATGACAATGGTTGGCCATGGCTGATTTCATATTCAAAATTTGACGATGGATGACATTGATCGATTATTCATATTATAAACCAAAAGAACTAATAAACCCAAGGTTTAATATTATAAACCAAGGGAGTTGGTGAACCCAAGGGAATTGATTTAAACATTGAGACAATTGTTGTCACAATGCGACGTTCGACCAACTATGACCATGGTTGGCCATGAGTGATTTTCATATCGAGACAATATTTGCCGAATGTGACATTTGATCATGGATGATATCAACATCGATTATTCATATTATAAACCAAAAAGAACTAATAAACCCAAGGGTTTAATATTATAAACCAAAGGAATTGGTGAACCCAAGGGGATTGATTTAAACATCGAGACAATTGTTCTCTACAATGCGACATTTGATCATGGATGACATCGATCGATTATTCATATTATAAACCAAAAGAACTAATAACCCCAAGGGTTTAATATTATAAACCAAAGGAATTGGCTTAACCCAAGGGAATTGATTTAAATATTGAGACAATTGTTGTCACAATGCGACGTCGACTAACCATGACCATGGTTGGCCATGGTGATATTCATATTGAGACAATGTTTGTCGTAATGTGACATTTGATCATGGATGACATTGATCGATTATTCATATTATAAACCAAAGAACTAATAAACCCAAGGGTTTAATATAAACCAAAAGAATTGGAGAACCCAAGGGAAAACCATTACCTAACAAATTATAAACCAAAGGAATTGGTGAACCCAAGGGAATTGATTTAAACATGAATGACATTGATCGATTATTTATATTATAAACCAAAAGAACTAATAAACACAAGGGTTTAATATTATAAACCAAAGGAATTGGTGAACCCAAGGGAAAACCATTACCCAACAAATTATAAACCAAAGGAATTGGTGAACCCAAGGGAATTGATTTAAACATTGATACAATTGTTGTCACAGCGTTATCACCACTAACCATGACCATGGTTGGCCATGGGGTGATTTTCATATTGAGATAATGTTTTTCAGAATGTACATTTGATCATGGGATGATACTGATCGATTATTTATATTATAAACCAAAACTAATAAACCCAAGTGTTTAATATTATAAACCAAAGGAATTGGTGAACCCAAGGGAAACCATTACCCAAAAAATTATAAACCAAAGGAATTGGTGAACCTATGAATTCATTTAAACATTGAGACAATTGTTGTCACAATGCGACGTCGACCAAGTATGACCATGGTTGGCCATGGCCGATTTCATATTCAAACAATTTGACGATGGATGACATTGATCGATTATTCATATTATAAACCAAAAGAACTAATAAACCCAAGGGTTTAATATTATAAACCAAGGGAATTGGTGAACCCAAAAGAATTGATTTGGAACATTGAGACAATTGTTGTCACAAATGCGACGTTCTTCCGACCAACTATGACAAATGGTTGGACATGAGTGATTTTCATATTGAGACAATATTTGTGAGAATGTGACATTTGATCATGGATGACATTGATTGATTATTCATATTATAAACCAAAGAACTAATAAACCCAAGGGTTTAATATTATAAACCAAAGGAATTGGTGAACTCAAGGGGATTGATTTAAACATCGAGACAATCGTTCTCACAATGCGACATTTGATCATGATTATATTGATCGATTATTTATATTATAAACCAAAAAGAACTAATAACCCCAAGGGTTTAATATTATAAAACCAAAGGAATTGCCTAACCCAAGGGAATTGATTTAAATATTGAGACAATTGTTGTCACAATGCGATGTTCGATCAACTATGACCATGGTTGGCCATGGGTGATATTCATATTGAGACAATGTTTGGCCGAATGTGACATTCATCGTGGATGACATTCATCGATTATTCATATTGTAAACCAAAAGAACTAATAAACCCAAGGGTTTAATATTATAAACCAAAAAGAATTCAGAACCCAAGGGAAAACCATTAGCCCAAAAATATAAACCAAAGGAATTGGTGAACCCAAGGGAATTGATTTAAACATGGATGACATTGATCAATTATTTATATTATAAACCAAAAGAAATAATAAAACACAAGGGTTTAATATTATAAATCAAAGGAATTGGTGAACCAAAGGGAAAACCATTACCCAACGAATTATAAACCAAAGGAATGAACCCAAGGGAATTGATTTAAACATTCGTACAATTGTTGTCACAATGGCGACGTTCGACCAACTATGACCATGGTTGGCCATGGGTGATTTTCATTGAGACAATCTTTTGTCGAATGTGACATTTGATCATGGACGACGTTGATCGATTATTTATATTATAAACCAAAAAAAACTAATAAACCCAAGTGTTTAATATTATAAACCAAAGGAATTGGTGAAACCAAGGGAAACCATTACCCAAAATTATAAACCAAAGGAATTGGTGAACCCAAGGGAATTCATTTAAACATTGAGACAATCGTTGTCACAATGCGACGTCGAACTAAGTATGACCATGGTTGGCCATGGATGATTTCATATTCGTACAATTTGATGATGGATTACAATGATCAATTATTCATATTATAAACCAAAAGAACTAATAAACCCAAGGGTTTAATATTATAAACCAAGGGAATCGTAGAACCCAAGGGAATTGATTTAAACATTAAGACAATTGTTGTCACAATGCGACGTCGACCAACTATGACCATGGTTGGCCATGAGTGATTTTCATATTGAGACAATATTTGTCGAATGTGACATTTGATCATGGATGATGTTGGCCACCTATAAATTTTGGTCTATCAAAAGTCGGGCCAAAACATTTTTTCACCTTCAAGAAACATTTTTCATTGCAAAAAGTTATCTCTTGAAGCTTCACAGATGATCTTATGCTCCCTTGTCTTAAAGCCTTCACTTCGATCTCTTTCAAAACTCGAAATTCTCGCCAAAAAAAATCCATGAGAAATACCGCCGCAAACCCCTTTTCCTTCCCTTTCTTCTCGACAAATTAGCCTCATTTTAACCCCTTCTTCCCCATGAAATACAACTTTTTCCCTTTCTTCTTCATCAAAACTCTTTTAGGAGGTTCAAAGACTTCTTTCTTTGCCTTATCGAAAACTCTAAAACCTTCCATTTCCTTTGAAAAATCCTTCAAAAATTATATTTTCATATATGGGACTTAAGCCCCTTTCGCCGAGTCTTTAACCCTTTCTCACAGACGCCCACACCCCCGGAACCAAGTCCTAACCCTTGGCGTTTATTGCAAAGCACGTATCGCAGAATCCAAATTGCGCTTTAAGTCTTCATCGCAAATATCTTCACCTGCGATCCATCGCAAAATCGCGATCGCAAAAATGCGATGGGTTGATTGAAAGACCATCGCAAAATTGAAATTTTGCGCCGTGATTAGCCCCTCGCCTATATACGCCGCCCATATGTTCCTCCATGCGCCCAACGGCCCCGCAACGGCGCCCATCGCAATATCGCATTTTCTCTCCGTCGCATAATCCGCCATCGCATTTTCCATTTCGTGATTTCGCGACCGTCCCGCTCGGGCTCCACCCCATGAGGAACCCTCGCCATTCATATGAAATATGCCTTTTCCCTTGTAAATTTCAAAGTGTCATATTCCGTTGTTTCTAAAGGTTTGCCCATTACAACTCCGCCGCATTTCCGCCGTTGATCTCGCGCTCCCACTCCAAGATCCACCCGTCCTCCATGCCTATCGACCATTTCTCAATTAATCCCGACCGTCGCATGCGCCCATCCAATTGCCATGCGTTTCTTCCACACGCCACCTAAGCGCTCAACCAAATACGTGATTTTATAACAAATTGTTTGTATTTCTATGTGTTTTCAAATGATTTTTCCGCCATTTTAAAGAAACCACAAAGGTCGGGTGACGATCCTCCGTCTTCTCCGAGTTCACCAAAAATCATTTCCGAGGTTTATATTTACGCTTATCGCTGAATTCATGAGTCATTGATGTCATTTGACCCCGCACACCCCTACGTACCGAGAAACATGTGCTTAAATTGGGCGCCGTCAAAGAGTATCGCGTCGAAGACATAAGATATCGAAGAGGAAGTTTGAAGACCCAAAACACGCATTTCAAGTTAATTAAAGGTGTTTTGGGAACGACGAAGACATCCGTCGAGTCGAGAAACCCCTCCACCGCTATAAGAAGAGGCCAATTTAACCCCATGCCTTCTAAAAGACACTCGCAAGCCTCGTTGAGATCAAAGACCGCCGAACAATTAATACTAATCGAGCTATCTTATCTCTAATCGTTGCGTAATCCATTTGAGAAGATTAAAGAATGTACTGCAAATTGATCTTTCGATCATTAGACTCGGGAAGCGTAAACACAAATACTCCGCCGTGACACCGAGCTTCAAAGGACAACGAAAGCTCCCATCGAGCTTAATTGTAAATGTGAGTCAATTAATGCGCATAAACACCCGTAATTTTCTTCATCAAACCCTCAAGGGTCGAGAAGTCACTAAGTCTATATTAGTTCACCTAGGGAGTCAATACCACCTCCTCATTCTTCTATAAATACGTAGAAGATGAGAGAAAGGTTGGTCTCCGGACATTTGAATGCCATGTAATGGTTATTCTGAAGCTACTGATGCCCTGTCTTGTAACTGAAAGATACACAAGCTGATATGAGAATTTCAAAGCTGTAGAGACCCACCGGGCTTGCAGATTGTAACTGGTTTGAACATCAATACAAGCTGCTGATTCATGGAATCCTCAATTATGTCAATGGTGATGTGCTCCTTACTATTAATTGTTATTTTGCTTAATGTTTTCACTCTGTTCACTTTCTCTGATAAAGAGCAGCAAACATAGAGTTAGGATGTACTCTCCACGGTACCCTACTCTTACTGAAAGCTATACTTCTATGTTTTCTTCATTTGAATGTTATCTTTGAAGAGTATATTAATGCAGGTTAGTTTAAAAGTACTTCCCTGATCTAGATTTCTCTTTAAAATGAGCCTTCCCTGTGTTTTCCTTAGAGTATATTAATGCAGGTTAGTTTAAAAGTACTTCCCTGATCTAGATTGCTCTTTGTGATTATCATCTGTGTTTCCTTATCGAATATGCTGAAAGCAGGCTAGTTTAGAAGCACTTACCTGATCTTAAGGTGTTTGAATTGTTTTTTAAATGTTTCCGATTGAAATTACTTCAATGCAGGTTAGTTTAAAAGCACTTACCTGATCAACAGAAATACTTTTATGTTTCCCCTTAAGTACATGTTGAAAGCAAGCTAGTTTTAAAGTACTTACTTGATCTTAGACTGTGCTTTGTCCTTCCTTTTGTTCGGTCTTTCACTTCTTATTTGTTCCATTCCATAAAATCACTTTAAAGATCCTTTGATATAAGTAACTTGCCCCATGGATCCTTCTTGAATCTTGCTGTCCAATTAAATCCTCCTATGACTCCATAGCCCAATGGGTTAAAACTGTCTTTGCCCTTTTCTGTCAACTGAATCATTCCTTCATTGCAGACATTTTCACCCTTTATTTAGAATTGCCTTTCATCTTCATCATGTCTTTTCCCAACCAAAAACAAACAAATCAAACCCATGCTCTTCATAACTAGCCTAATATCACAATTGCAGCCTGTGAAGATCACATCCTTTAACTCATTTATAGAGAGATCCCTCTCTGGATTCAGGAGGGCTAGATCCTTGAATCCCAAAGTGGTTTGATGTTGCCCCTGCAGTTGGACTTTTGCCAATCTTGCTAATTACAGGGTGATAACATAATGGCGACCATACTGGGGAACTTTTTGAGTTCATAGTTGCTTGGCCAGCTTTTATAAACTCTTTAGTTTCCATACAACCACAATAACTCAGAAAACCCAAAAATATCTCAGATTGGTATCTAATAAACATGGTAGTGGACCATAAAACCTTTTACCTCTGGAAAGGAGCTAAAAACTTCCACTTGGCGACTCCACAATCCTCAACAGACCTTAAGACTCCACTGGGAAGAACCCTCATCGCTATACTATCCTTCAAACTCAGTCAGGGGACTATAGGATCCAAATTTGTGTAAAACAGATTAATTAACCTCTCAAAGATTGTCATACCTGGTTGAACTTTTCTTGTTATTAGGATCTAAAAAATATAGCATAGTGGCTCCTAGAAAGATTCACACTAGAGCCCATCCTGATCCAGATCCACCTAAAATAGTTGATGACCCAAAAAGCATCCTTCGGAAGTCTCCTAGGATTAAATTATCAACTATTTTCAGATCACCCTTGAGAGCTAATTCTGTCCCAGAAAATCTTTCAGCTCTACAACAATCACAATATGACCTAGTAAATCCCTTTAGAACCAGGTCTCTTGGCGATTTAGATCAGTTAGATTCTGAGTTTTCACTTTCATCTCCTCAGACAAGTGAATATCCTGGTAGTAGAGAAACCACGCCTCCTGATTTACATTTCCTTAACAACCTAGGTCTCTCTCATCCAAGATCAGCTCAGCAATATATTCCTGGTCCACCTACTTCCACTCACCCTACATCCATTATCCAAACCACTCCACTCCAGCCTACGGTCCCTCTTGTAAATCCACCTCCACCACCTGCCATGGCTACATGGTATGCTCCTTTAGTCCTTCCTGTACCCCTAGTCAATCTTCCACAGGACTATCAGTCACAAATTCCATTATATGATGATAACAATGCTACAAACGCATCACAACATGTGGATAAGATGAATGACTACTTTGACAGAAATGAAATTGATAATGATTCTGTCAAGCTTAGATTGTTTGCTCAAAGTCTGGGGGGAGAAGTAAGAAAATGGTTCAAAGGTCTAGCCCCCCATAGTATCAATGATCTCCAAGCCTTCCATCAAACATTTTTAAATAAATGGGAAGTAAAGAAAAATCCCCTTCAAATCCTTGTTGATTACAACAACCTCCATAGAAATACTGGGGAAAGTGTACAAGCTTATTGTACTAGATTCAACAGTATCTATAATGCACTTCCCCCAGAACTAAAACCTCCACAGGGCTCAGCTTTAAACAAATTTCCTGAAGTTTTTTACTTTGATATGACCTATTCGCTAAGAGAGAGAGACTTTGCAACTCTTGAAGATATGCAAAGGGGTGCTCTTTCTGTGGAAGTCAATTTAATGGAGAAGAGAACAAGAATGAAGGTTGAGAAGAGAGTACCTTTTAGAGAAGAGTCCACACCTTCCACTTCAAACTCAAAAATGGAGAAAATGATGGAGGAAATGATGAAGAAAATGAGAATTCTTGAGAGAACGCAAGCCAGTCAAAACCAAACTGCCTCTCAGAACAGAAACCAGAACTAGGGTCAGAATTTTAGAAGAAATCAACCTCCAAACCGACCTAGGGAAGATGACCAACAGATCACCCCTCCCTTTCATCAAAACTTTGTAAGTGAGGTTGAGGAAACAGATGAGATAACAGAGGAAGAGGATGTCAACATGCTAGGGGTAGATAATGATGACTGTGAGATTCATTATGATAGAACACAAGGTCTATATACACCTCATGTTGACACAAGAGATGATGATGAAAATTATTATCTAGACATGCAAAATGTTGTCATAGAATCTCAAAAACAATATGACCTCATAAGCAAAACCAGTCAACAAACCCCCAACTCCAAAACCTCTGACAAATCTTCACAGAACAGCCCTGTAACTAAGCCTAAAGTCGTCAAACAGAAGGATAAAACAGTGACTGAGAATTCTGATAAAGGTAAAGAGAAAAGCACTCAAAACAATGAAAAACAAAGTGCAGACATTAGTAGTACTAACATTTCAGCTAGTACTCCTGTCAAAACCATTTTTTCAAGTGTAAATAGAACAAGTCAGCAAACTGATGTTGCTGAGAAATTGACAGCTAATAAGGCTGAAACCAACACTTTAAAGAGTCAAATTCCTTTCAGCCTAGAGCAAGAAATTTCAAAGATCAAAATCTCTGTTCCTTTGACTGAGTTAGCTACCCAGCATACATATAGAGCCCAAATTCTGAAGGCTTTAAATATTGAGGATAGTAATGACACAGTCAATTTTAATGATGACCAGCCAGAGCTTATTTTTGGTCCTAAAATTGAAGGTAAATTTCAAGAAGGGGTAGTACCCCCTTTCTATGTCAGCCTAAATGTCCATGACAAAATCTTGCATAATGCTATGCATGACTCTAGAGCCTCACACAACCTTATGCCAAAAGCGATAATGGAAAGGCTAGGGCTAGAAATAACTCGACCTTACAAGGACTTATATTCTTTTGACTCTAGCAGAGTGAAATGCCTTGGCCTAATCAAAGATCTTTGTGTGAGTTTGACTCAAATCCCAGCCAAGTGCATGGTTATGGATGTTGTAGTGGCTGATGTGCCCCCTAAGTATGGCATGTTGTTATCAAGATCATGGGGTGCCAAGCTGCAAGGTACAATGCAGATGGATGGAACATATGCTTCTATCCCTGTCTTTAGCCAACTTAGAAGACTATACAGAGAGGCACACTTGAAATTCATGGTCAGTAGCCCAGAGAAGCCTGAAAATTCCCCCATTTACTCTGTCCATACTGACCTGGATTCATTTATCCTTTATAATGACGAACCTTCAAATAAGCCAGAGCTAGAAGACAGCGACTCAGCCGAATGGTTACAAAACCCAAATCTAGAAATGAATGCAGTTCTAGAGACGGAAGAAAACGAGACAGAAACCTTTGAACAGTGCGTTGAAACAACCCACCTGAATGAACATAGCCAAGATGGAAAACAACAAACTGCCCCTCTCCTTCAACTCCATGAAAATCTTGAGGAACAAGATCCAGTACAACATCTTCTAGATCTCAGAATAGAACATAATGATGACACACTTACTGAATCAGTCACTTTAACAGGATTGATTTCCGATGGCGAGAAAGAGAAACACAACTCAGAAATGTCAAAACAGTTTGATACATGTCAAGGCATTAGTAAACCAAACAAAGATCTTGAGCCATGGGATATCTGCCCATCGCCCTTAAAACTTGAAAATCAAGACAACAACCTTCAACACAGCGAAAAACCTAAGAACTCGAAACCAATTCAACTAAGTGCTGATTTTCAACAACAATCAGAGAGCACGTTAGTTGACAAGGGCACTAACCAGGAGGAAACCGAAAATGGTCCTCTATGGACTATGTACTTTGACGGGTCATGCACCAAGAGCACTGCTGGTGTGGGTGTCTGGATTACTAACACTGAAAACAATCACAGAGAATGCATTTCCTGCAAATTAAACTTTCAATGTTCTAACAACATCGCCGAGTATGAAGCTCTTATCTTAGGCTTGCATCTGTTGAAAGAGTTAGGAGCCATAAGAATCAATGTCCATGGGGATTCAGAGTTAGTGATTAGGCAAGTCAAGGGGGAGTATAATGCAAACCATCCCAGACTTAGAGCCTATCGAAACAATGTCATCGACCTTTTGAAAACTTTTGAGGAGTTCGAATTGATTTTTGTCCCAAGAAAACGAAATATTGTCGCACACAATTTAGCCTTTGCCGCTAGGACATGCTTAGCCCCATATGAAATTAAAGACTGCACAACTCAGATGAAATTTAGACCAGCCGTGCCTGATAATAAAAAATATTGGCAGGTCTTTCAGGACGACAAACAGATAGAGGATTTCCTGCTTGGCAGGAATAAGTTTGAATCATCTGATTCAGATTCTAAATCCGATGAAGACTGCCTAAACGAACAACCCCCTAAAAAAGAAGAACCATCTCGTCCCGTAGAAATCAACATGTTAACTAACAAACTCGAAACTCATACTAAAGAAAACGAGGACACAGAAAATGAAGGCATTGAGGTACTATCAGCAAAGGACAAGAACATACCTAGGGGGCTAGCACCATTAGAAGACCTGTTTGATTATAACGACGTGGCAAAGAAACCCACAGTGGAATATACAGAGTCTGAGGTCGAAGAATACAACATAGGCACTGAGGATCAGCCCAAAATAATTAAATTAGCTAGGTCCTTGCCGTCAAACATCAAAAAGAAATACATTGACTTGTTTAAAGACTTTGTCGATGTGTTTGCCTGGAGCTATCAAGACTTAAAAGCCTACGATATAGAGATCATCCAGCACAAGATTCCTTTGAGAGAAAAACAAAAACCCTTTAAACAAAAACTGCATCGAATTGATCCGATACAACTGCCTCTAGTGGAAAAGGAAATCAAGAAAATGTATGAGGCAGGAATCATTGTGCCTGTGAGGTTTTCAGATTGGGTTTCTAATCTTGTAGTTGTGAGGAAAAAAACAGGAGAAATAAGACTCTGCATTGATTTCAGAAACCTTAACAGAGCCTCCCTAAAAGACAATTATCCTCTGCCCAAAATGGAACACATTCTACAGAAGGTAGTTGGTTCAAAGAGGATTTCTCTGTTAGATGGTTTTTCGGGATATAACCAAGTTTTAGTACTCCCAGAAGACCAACTCAAAACATCTTTCACCACTCCTTGGGGCACTTTCATGTATGTGAAGATGCCCTTTGGACTAATGAATGCTGGGGCCACTTTCCAAAGGGCCATGGACATTGCATTTTCAGAGGAAATAGGGCACTTCATTGTGATTTACCTTGATGACATAACAGTTTATTCCAAAACCGATGAAGAGCACCTTAAACATCTAAGGAAGGTCTTTGAAAAATGCAGGAGATTTGGGCTATCTTTAAATCCCAAAAAGACAGTATTTGGCCTACAAGAGGGTAAACTCCTTGGCCATATTATCAGAAAAGGGAATTAAAATAGATCCAAAAAGAGTTGAGGGAATACTACAGATTAGCCACCCAAGGAACATAAAAGAACTGCAATCCTTTATTGGGAAGATTAACTTCTTGAGGAGGTTTATTCCCAACTTAGCCGAGCTCCTTAGAAACATGACTAATATGCTCAAAACGAGTGTAGGAGTAAAATGGACTGTAGAAGCCAAAAAATCCTTTGAGTTAGTAAAACATGCACTCACCCGGGCACTAGTCTTGATCAGCCCAGACTTTTCAAAAGATTTCCTTATTTTTTCCTTTGCCTCAGAAAATACAGTGGCTACAGTCATATTGCAGAAAAACTCAGAGGGGCAGGAACAACCTATTGCTTTTTTCAGCAAGGCTTTAAGAGATGCACCCCTGAAATATAACATAATGGAAAAACAAGCCTATGCTTTGGTAAAGGCCTTAAAGGACTTCAGGGTGTATATTCTTCATTCCCACACCATTTCTTATGTGCCTAACATAGTGGTAAAAGACATCCTGTCTCAAGACCCAGATGGAAAGAGGGGCAAATGGATTGCTGCAATCCTAGAGTATGATTTGGAGATCAAACCCACAAAACTCATTAAAGGTTAGGGCTTAGCTCAATTAATGGTTGAATCTAATCTACAAGCCCTTGACATTAACATGGTAGATGCCTTGGATGAACAGGAAGAATTATCTGCTCCCACTGTGGAAGAGAAGTTCCAAAACTCACCTTGGTATGTTGACATCTTGTATGTACTTACAAATCTTAATGCTCCTCCTGATTTATCAAAAACAAAGGCAAGGTTTTTAAAGTTGAAAGCTAGGAACTATTGCATTTTAAATGAATGTTTGTATTGGAAAAATGCTAATGGTTTATTACTTAAATGTTTGTCTGAAGTGGATGCAGAGAGGATCAAGCATGAATTCCATGAGGGAGAGTGTGAAGGTCATCTCTACTGGAAAACCACAGCCAATAAAATCCTTAGAGCTGGCTACTACTGGCCCACCCTCTTCCAAGATATCCATAAAATGATAGTTACCTGTCATAAATGCCAAATCTTCGAGGGCAAAAGAAAACTCCTTCCCTTACCATTACAACCTATCATTGTTGAAGCTCCTTTCCAACAATGGGGCCTAGATTTCATAGGATAAATCCATCCTGCTTCATCTTCCCAACACAAATGGATTCTCACAGCCACTGACTACTTCACAAAATGGATTGAAGCCATCCCTTCTAGGAATGCCACAGATTCTGTCATTATAAAATTCCTTGAAGACCATATCTTGTCTAGATTCGGATGTCCTAGAAAGATTATTACTGATAATGCTGCTTCTTTTTGTTCTAAAAAAATGATTGAGTTTTGTCACAGGTATCATATTACACTTGGTCATTCTACTGCTTATTACCCGCAAGGTAATGGGTTAGTTGAATCATCAAATAAAATTTTGGTGACTATCATCAAGAAGATGCTGGAGGAAAATAAAAAATCATGGCATAAAAATTTGGTGCATGCTCTGTGCGCAGACAGGTTGACTACAAAGAAATCCATTGGAACTTCCCCTTACCAACTTGTTTATGGAGCAGATGTTGTGTTTCCTACCAGCCTAGGTGTACCAGTAATAAAATTAGTCCAAGAAATTCAGTTAGAAGAGGACAGTATGATAAGGAGGATTAATCAAACAATACATCTCCAGCAGACAAGGGAAGAAGTTTATAACAAAGCTCAAAAAGTGCAAGAGAACATAAAGAAATTGTTTGACAAGAGAGCTAAGGCTTGTGACTTCAACATTGGAGATAAGGTACTTAAATGGGATTCCAGAAGAGAGGATAAGGGTAAACATGGAAAATTTGATTGTTTATGGCAAGGCCCTTATATCATTCAGTCCACCATTGGTCCAAATGCCTATTTTTTGCAAGAGTTGGATGGCACAGATCTGTTTGGGGGTCTTGTCAATGGCAGGGTCCTTAAGCATTACTACTGCTGAGTTCAATTTTGAAGTTTCATTTCCATTATAAATATCATTGCTTTGTTAGTTTCACAAAAAGAAAAAAAATACAAAAACAAAGAAAAAAAAGAAAAGAGGGCAGATTGTAAAAACAAGAAAGGCACAGCCCCATGCCAAAAAAGAAAAATAAATCTGAAAGTGTGCAAGCTCAAATGCCACTCCTAAAAAACACACTTCTAGTTAGTCAAACTGTTTAATCTTCACTAACTAGCTTTCAATTTTCTGCTGATAGGATAGTGAATTTGATTTGCCAAACCGTTTAATCTTGGCTTATCAGTAGATAGATTAGGTAGAAAATCAAAGGTTCAAACATGCTCAAAACCTGAACCTAAGCTTCAAAGAAGAATGACTCAAATATTTTTAAAATTATGAGTCAAAGAGGATGCAAATCTGGTTCTAATCAGCTCAAAATCTGAACCAGTTGAAAAGGAAAGAACAGCTCAAAAAGAATTCAAAATAGAGCTGTAAGAAGATGGAGGAACTGCTTTGGAATTTCAGATCTTTAAACCTTCAGTTTTTTGTTTAAATTTATGCAAAATAATTTCTATGTGCAGTTTGTTTTCTATTCCATAGATCACAGCAAATCAAACAGTTTAATCTTGACTTGACTGTTTAAATTTCTGTTTTAGAATATAGAGAATGAAAGTCTGTTGGATAGTTTAATCCCAACAGACAATAGATTAGGTAGAGAATTATATGGGCACAACTGTTTAATCTGAGTCCATGGAGAAATAAGGAGTAGAATTAGATTAGATTTCTTGCTTTCAAAAGAATAAAATGTTGTAAAGAGTTTGCCAATCCAAATGCACTCTAAGGAAGAAAAAATGTTAGATCGGTAGGATTGGGTAGGTAGAAAGCTTGTGTTGATGAAGATTCATTGTTTTTTCAATGCTGCCAACATATTTAAGCCAGAATAAGATCATTTCAAAAAAGACAGAAGCCCAAAGGATGAGGCACAGGCCAGTCTCCCATAGAATGCAGGTCTGAAGTTCTTGATGCCTTCAAGAAGGCACCATCCCCAAGTGGAGCCACTGTTGGCCACCTATAAATTTTGGTCTATCAAAAGCTGGCCAAAACATTTTTTCAGCCTTCAAGAAACATTTTTCATTGCAAAAAGTTATCTCTTGAAGCTTGCAGATGATCTTATGCCCTTGTCTAAAAGCCTTCACTTCTGATCTCTTTCAAAACTCCGAAATTCTGCCAAAAAATCCATGAGAAATACTGCTGCAAACCCTTTTCCCTTCCCTTTCTTCTTGAAAAATTAGCCTCATTTTAACCCCTTCTTCCCCCATGAAATCCAAATTTTTCCCTTTCTTCTTCATCAAAACTCTTTTATGAGGTTCAAAGACTTCTTCTTTGCCTTATCGAAAACTCTAAAACCTTCCATTTCCTTTGAAAAATCCTTCAAAAATCATATTTTTCATATATGGGACTTAAGCCCCTTTCGCTGAGTTTTTAACCCCTTTCCTCACATACGCCCAAACCCTGGAAACAAAGTCCTAACCCTTTGGCGTTTATCGCAAAGCACAGATCGCAGGAATCCAAATTGCAGTTTTAAGTGTTCATCGCAAATATCTACGCTGCGATCCATCGCAAAATCGCGATCGCAGAAAATGCGATGGGTTGATTGAAAGACCATCGCAAAATTGAAATTTTGCACTATGATCAGCCCCTTGCCTATATAACGCCTCGGTCATATGTTCCTCCATGCGCCCAACGGCCCCACAATCGGGCGCCCATCGCAATATCACATTTTCTCTCCTTCGCATAATCCGCCATCGCGTTTTCCATTTTTGTGATTTGTGATCAGTTCCGCTGGGCCCACCGTACGAGAACCCCGCCATTCATATGAAATATGCCTTTTCCCTTTGTAAATTTCAAAGTGTCATATTCCGTTGTTTCTAAAGGTTTCCCCATTACAACCTGCCGCTGCATTTCCGCCGTTGATCTGCGCTCCCACTCCAAGATCCAACGGTCCTCCATACCTATCGACCATTTCTCAATTAATCCCGACCATCGGATGTAGCCATCCAACAGCCATGCTTCTTCCACATGCCACCTAAGCAGTCAACCAAATACGCAGGATTTTATAACAAATTGTTTGTATTTTGCAGGTTTTCAAATGATTTTTCCGCCATTTTGAAGAAACCACAAAGGCCGAGGGTGACGATCCTCTGTCTTCTGAGTTCACTAAAAATCATTTATGGGGTTTATATTTACACTTTATCAGTGAATTCATGAGTCATTGATGTCATTTTGACCCTGCACACCCCTGCGTACCGAGAAACACAGTTAAATTGGGCGCCGTCAAAGAATATCAGCGCCGAAGACATAAGATATCAGAAGAGGAAGTTTGAAGACCCAAAACACAGATTTCAAGTTAATGAAAGGTGTTTTGGGGAACGACGAAGACATATGTCGAGCTGAGAAACCCTCCACCGCTATAAGAAGAGGCTAATTGAACCCTCTACAGCTCTAAAAGACACCTGCAGTCTCGTTGAGATCAAAGACCGCCGAACAATTAATACTAATTGAGCTATCTTATCTCTAATTGTCGACAGAACCATTCGAGAAGATTAAAGAACAGTTCAGAAATTGATCTTTCGATCATTAGACCTCGGGAAGCAGAAACAGAGCTACTCCAGCGTGACACCGAGCTTCAAAGGACGGCGAAAGCTCCCACTGAGCTTAATTTTAAATGTGAGTCAATTAATGCAGATAAACACCTGTAGCTTTCTTCATCGAACCCCTCAAGGGTCGAGAAGTCACTAAGTCTGTATTAGTTCACCTAGGGAATCAAATACCACCTCCTCATTCTTCTATAAATACTTCGATAGAAGATGAGAGAAAGGTTGGTCTCTGGACATCTGAATGCATGTAATGGTTATTCTGAAGCTACTGATGCCCTGTCTTGTAACCGAAAGATACACAAAGCCGATATGAGAATTTCAAAGTCAGATTCACTCACCAAAGCCAGGATTGAGATTGTAACGGTTTGAACATCAATACAAGCTGCTGATTCATGGAATCCTCAATTATGTCAATGGTGATGTGCTCCTTACTGTTAATTGTTATTTTGTTAAATGATTTCACTCTGTTCACTTTCTCTGATAAAGAGCAGCAAACATAGAGTTAGGATGTACTCTCCACGGTACCCTACTCTTACTGAAAGCTTTACTTCTATGTTTTCTTCATATGAATGTTCTCTTTGAAGAGTATATTAATGCAGGTTAGTTTAAAAGTACTTCCCTGATCTATATTTCTCTTTAAACCGAGCCTTCCCTGTGTTTTCCTTAGAGTATATTAATGCAGGTTAGTTTAAAAGTACTTCCCTGATCTAGAATTCTCTTTGTGATTATCATCTGTGTTTCCTTATCGAATATGCTGAAAGCAGGCTAGTTTAGAAGCACTTACCTAATCTTAAGCTGTTTGAATTGTTTTTTAAATGTTTCAGATTGAAAGTACTTCAATGTAGGTTAGTTTAAAAGCACTTACCTGATCAACAGAAATACTTTTATGTTTCCCCTTAAGTACATGTTGAAAGCAAGCTAGTTTTAAAGTACTTACTTGATCTTAGACTGTGCTTTGTCCTTCCTTTTGTTCGGTCTTTCACTTCTTATCTGTTCCATTCCATAAAATCACTTTAAAGATCCTTTGATATAAGTAACTTGCCCCATGGATCCTTGTTGAATCTTGCTGTCCAATTAAATCCTCCTATGAATCCATAGCCCAATGGGTTAAAACTGTCTTTGTCCTTTTCTGTCAACTGAATCATTCCTTCATTGCAGAAATTTTCACCCTTTATTTAGAACTGCCTTTCATCTTCATCATGTCTTTTCCCAAACAAAAACAAACAAATCAAACCCATGCTCTTCATAACTAGCCTAATATCACAATTGCAGCCTTTGAAGATCACATCCTTTAACTCATTTATAGAGAGATCCCTCTCTGGATTTAGGAGGGCTAGATCCTTGAATCCCAAAGCGGTTTGATGTTGCCCCTGCAGTTGGAATAACGAGATGACATTGATCGATTATTCATATTATAAACCAAAAGAACTAATAAACCCAAGGGTTTAATATTATAAACCAAAGGAATTGGTGAACCCAAGGGGATTGATTTAAACATTGAGACAATTGTTCTCACAATGCAACATTTGATCATGGATGACATTGATTTAAACATTGAGACAACTATGACCATGGTTAGCCATGGGTGATATTCATATTGAGACAATGTTTGTCAGAATGTGACATTTGATCGTGGATGACATTGATCGAGTATTCATATTATAAACCAAAAGAACTAATAAACCCAAGGGTTTAATATTATAAACCAAAAGAATTGGTGAACCCAAGGGAAAAACATTACGCAACAAATTATAAACCAAAGGAATTGGTGAACCCAAGGGAATTGATTTAAACATGGAGACAATTTTTGTCACAATGCAACGTTGGACCAACTATGACCATGGTTGGCCATGGGTGATTTTCATATTGAGACAATATTTGTCAGAATGTGACATTTGATCATGGATGACATTGATCGATTATTCATATTATAACCAAAAGAGCTAATAAACCTAAGGGTTTAATATTATAAACCAAAGGAATTGGTGAACCCAAGGGAATTGATTTAAACATTGAGACAATTGTTGTCACAATGGGGCGTTGGACCAACTATGACTATAAATGGGTGACCATGGGTGATTTTCATATTGCGACAATATTTGTCGAGAATGTGACATATGATCATGGATGACGTTGATCGATTATTCATATTATAAACCAAAAGAACTAATAAACCCAAGTGTTTAATATTATAAACCAAAGGAATTGGTGAACCCAATGGAAAACCATTACCCAAAAAATTATAAACCAAAGCAATTGGGTGATTTAAAGGAATTGAGTTAAACATTGAGACAATTGTTTGTACAATGCTGACGTTAGTTCATGTGACCATGGTTGGCCATGGCGATTTTCATATTGAGACAATGCTTGTCACAATGTGACATTTGATCATGGATGATATTGATCGATTATTCATGTGTATAAACAAAAGAACTAATAAACTAAAAGGATTTAATATTATAAACCAAAAGAATTGGTGAACCCAAGGGAATTGATTTAAACATTGAGACAATTGTTGTCACAATGCGACGTTGAACCAACTATGACCATGGTTGGCCATGGGAAATTTTCATATTGAGACAATGCTTCTCACAATGTGACATTTGATCATGGATGATATTGATCGATTATTCATATTATAAACCAAAAATAATAATAAACCCAAGGGTTTAATATTGTAAACCAAAGGAATTGGTGAACCCAAGGGGATTGATTTAGACATTGAGACAATTGTTCTCACAATGCAACATTTGATCATGGATGACATTGATCGATTATTCATATTATAAACCAAAAGAACTAATAAACCCAAGGGTTTAAAGACAATATTTGTCAGAATGTGACATATGATCATGGAAGACGTTGATCGATTATTCATATTATAAACCAAAAGAACTAATAAACCCAAGGGTTTAATATTATAAACCAAAGGAATTGGTGAACCCAAGGGAATTGATTTAAACATTGAGACAATTGTTTTCACAATGCGACGTTGGACCAACTATGACCATGGTTGGCCATGGGTGATTTTCATATTGAGACAATATTTGTCAGAATGTGAAATTTGATCATGGATGACATTGATCGATTATTCATATTATAAACCAAAAGAACGAATAAACCCAAGGGTTTAATATTATAAACCAAAGGAATTGGTGAACCCAAGGGAATTGATTTAAACATGGAGACAATTTTTGTCACAATGCGACGTTGGACCAATTATGACCATGGTTGGCCATGGGCGATTTTCATATTGAGACAATATTTGTCTGAATGTGACATTTGATCATGGATGACAATGATCGATTATTCATATTATAAACCAAAATAACTAATAAACCCAAGGGTTTAATATTTTAAATCAAAGGATTTGGTGAACCCAAGGGAAAACCATTACCCAACAAATTATAAACCGCAAGTGATCAATCAACCTTACTGATTGTTAATATTATTAACTGACGTTGGACCAACTATGACCATGGTTGGCCATGGGTACTTTTCATATTGAGACAATATTTGTCAGAATGTAACATTTGATCATGAACGGCATTGATCGACTATAGCTAATGCTAATTAAGAATGGTTTCCCATGGTTGATTTTCATATTGAGTTAGTGTTTTTCATAATGTGAAATTGGACCATGCATTAGTATTAAACTCTAGGACTAATATTTAAACCCCAATATTTGGGGAACCTAAGGGAAAAATATTAAGAACATAAGAGATCAACAAGGCCAAGGGATGCCTATAAAAAAAAAAAAAAAAAATTAGTAAAGACTAAGAATAAATATTTTAAATGCAAATGAATGAGAAACTCACATAATTAATAAAGAGATTAATAAATCTTAGGAATCAATATTTTAAAAATACTATTTATCACTAATGATGTTAATAATATTTATACTAATAGCGTTAATTTTGGTATCAAATAGTAATATCATTCATAATATTAATCATCATAAACATTATTAATATTATTTATCAATATTAATGTTAATAGGATTTATATTAACAATATTAATGTAATTAATCATATTAATATTATTAATAAAATGTTATTAATAATTTTAATAAACCTTAATCATGTTTGAAACTTATTGTTATTAATACAATTATGAACATTAATGTAATTAATCATATTAATATTAATATTAATATTATTTATCAATATTAATGTTAATAAGATTTATATTAATAATATTAATGTAATTAATCACGTTAATATTATTAATAAAATGTTATTAATATTATTGTTATAATTTAAATGTTATTAATAATTTTAATAAACATTAATCATGTTTGAAACTTATTGTTATTAATATAATTATGAACATTAATTTTAAATAAACATCGTGAATATTGTATTAATGATGTTTTTAATAATATTGTTATTATTATTAATAATGTTACTAATAATAATGTTTTTAATAATAATTAAAATTTTATTTTCATTATTAATTTAGTGTTTAGTATAAATCATAATCATCATTATTTAAATACTAATTATTAATATTATTTTTATTGTATATTAGAATGTTAATGTTATTAATGTCATTTTTATTATTTCCACAATGTGACCATGATTATTTACCATAATAATATTCTTTAATGTTATTAAAATTAAAATTAATATTTATAAATATTAATAATATCAATATTATTATTCATATTAACAATATTAACATAAATAATTAATATTAGTATTAAAATTAAAATTAATATTAATATTTAATGTTAAAAATATTAATATTTAAATTTATTTTTCCATATAAATAATAATAATATTAATAAATTAAAATAATAATAATAAATAATATTGTAAATTAAAATTTGTTAACATTATTGTTAATACTAAATGTTAATGCTAAATGTTGCTAATATTATTTATTAACATTTGTATTCTTATTCAAATTAATTAACAGTGTATTCCAATGCACTGTTAAATTGGATTTTAAAAGATATAACATTCATTTAAGAGCTTAACTGTTTTTTCATTTAAATACGAATACCTTTCGATCATAATTTTCGTTTACAATACAAAAAATTTCGATCATAATTTTCGTTAACATTCATGTAATTTGCATAATTTTCGTTAACAATATAAGAAGAAAAGTTTATCCATGAAGCATCGAATTTGGTTATGGTGTTGGATATAGTTATACGCTCATCAATTTCCAATTCGGCCATAGTAGAGTTGACTACGCGATGGAGTCTCCACGCTTCTTCTTCACTATAGCTTGCGAGATTTTCTTGTAGTACACTTGGATAGTAATGGATGAAATGTTTAATCTTACATGGTAAATATTTTTCGAAACTCTTTTAACAGATAGATTTCCACGTTACAACAGTGAAAATAATTCATTTTTAATTTTCATGCTCTAGCCTCATAGAATATAAATTTGCAAACAAGCCAAAAAAGTAAGAAAATGGATAATTCATTGCCTCTGCTTTTTTCAGCCATACAAAAACGTAAGATGGTAGAATAATACCGCACCTCAAACGCGCTGTCAATGCATTGACCCCGCCGCCGGCCTCGCGGATAGTACTGGCCTCGGGTGTGTTAAAATCCCTAACATTATTAGAAACACTTTCAGTACTCTTGATAAAATCTTGTTAATATACCCTTTTTATTTAAAACATATTAAGATATAAAATCTTGCAAGCATAATTCTTTAACACAAATAAAGATATAAAAATTGTTGGAATAATTTGCACACTCGTCTTATTTCATTGGGAATTAAAAAATGTGCTATCATCCTAGAAACTGGACTAACATCTCACTTAGATGGTAAAATAATTTTACTCTACATATTGATTCGTATTGATTCCCTATGAATTTGACTGTGACAATAAAACCTAGGAAAATGATGGTATAGTACCTGGACGAGGCCATAAAGGGGCATCCCTGGTCTCCATTACTACTTTTCTCGCTTCCAGTTCTCATCTCTGATGATCTGCACACACTTCGACATTATTTCTTTCAAATTTAAAGGCACTTTCCCAGTAGAGAAAAGCCACCGCACGAACTATCCTTCTTTAATACATAAAGATCGTAGTATGGTTATGTTACCTGGCTAATAAGTCCTTCAGCCGTTTAAACGCATAAAGATTTTAGTACCTGGAGGCCGCCGAGATGATGAAGCCTCTTCCTTGCAAGCATAATTCTTTAACACAAATAAAGATATAAAAATTGTTGGAATAATTTGCACACTCGTCTTATTTCATTGGGAATTAAAAAATGTGCTATCATCCTAGAAACTGGACTAACATCTCACTTAGATGGTAAAAGAAGTTTACTCTACATATTGATTCGTATTGATTCCCTATGAATTTGACTATGACAATAAAACCCAGGAAAATGATGGTATAGTACCTGGACGAGGCCATAAAGGGGCATCCCTGGTCTCCATTAC
The DNA here is from genome assembly GCA_034641835.2 of Pinus albicaulis. NCBI lineage: Eukaryota > Viridiplantae > Streptophyta > Pinopsida > Pinales > Pinaceae > Pinus > Pinus albicaulis. Next base: position 124,069 of record JAXQQM020075162.1, read on the forward strand.
TACTTTTCTCGCTTGCAGTTCTCATCTCTGATGATCTGCACACGCTTCGAAATTATTTCTTTCAAATTTAAAGGCACTTGCCCGGTAGAGAAAAGCCACCGCACGAACTATCCTTCTTTAATACATAAAGATCGTAGTATGGTTATGTTACCCGGCTAATAAGTCCTTCGACCATTTAAACACATAAAGATTTTAGTACCTAGAGGCCGCCGAGACGATGAAGCCTCTTCTGCCAGTTTCCTCACCGTAGAGATGATGAAGCCTCTTCCGCCAGTTTCTTGAGTGTTCGTTGGCCGACCCTTCCACTTCCACTTCTAGAATCGCACCGCTTTCCGCCACTATGGCTCATGTCAAATGCATGGACACGTTGCACAATGATTTCAACATGCACCTCTTGCTGCCACTATGGGTAGTGTGAAAGGCATGGGACACGTTGCAGAGCGATTTCAACACTTGGAGAAGATTTAATGTTTCAGTTTCCTTCTAGTTGTTATTCTTGATAGGTGGCAATTAATAAATGGCACGGTAAATTTTTAATCAAGATTTGTAAAAAAATTAATTTAAGTACGGTTTAAACATGTGATTTAGATATGCAAGGAAGTTAGTGGGGTAGATTTGATCCATTGATTGAGTGGCGACGACCAGAATATACCGGCATCTTTCAATCTAGACCATCAGATCAAAAAAACTAATTAGCCTAATCACAAAAGGCCTACCTGCGATAGAAGGATATGCCTGTGGCGTAATTACCACAATATCATTGTGAGCATGTGAGTATGCAGATGGTTGTGACATTATTCTCCTATATGGGGGATCTTTAGTTGCGAGATTTTCTGTCCTTCATGAAGAATCAGATTGAGTGGCATTTCGCCATCAAATCTATGGATGCTAATGAGGAGAAGATGGAATTATGGGTCTGAGAAGAACCATGAAGGGCTGTTGAGTTAAGGTGAGAATTCAGGAGAATGTTGAGTACTCCTGGGATAAAGGAACCGATTTCCACTTATAGAAGAAGGATTGTGAACTTCTGCCTCAATCAGTTCTCAATGATGAAGAGACAAGCCTTGACTAGGTGTTTGAAACGCACGAAAGCCAACAGTGCTGAGCTACTGAAGGGGTACCCATTCTCATTCTAGAATTTCATGGTGGCTGTTACACATTTACCAGCGTATGCACAGATCACACAATCCCTTGGTGCTTTGTGGCTCGGATTGAGATTCAAGTTTCCTTTGATCTGGATGCCAATTGAGGATTATCAAAGTAATTATGAATTGAGTAAGTATGAGTCAGAGTCCTAGGTACAAAAAATCATGGTAAATCAAGGGTATAAGTTTGCAGACGAAGATACAGCTAGCGCTTATGATCTCACCGACCTGCACTCGAGATATTCCCATGAGAGATGGACAGGGACACAGTGGTCTTAAAGCCAAAAGTTGAATTTTAGGTTTACCTTTTTCTGTTTTTTCTCCCTATTTTTCCTCATCATTATAACCAATGGGACTATCTTTGCCTCTTTTTCCTACCTTTCTATCTTAACTTGTGTTGTTTCACCTTATTTTCATTGCTACGCATTTTATTCTGAATATTATGATATATCATGCCTTTTTATGACTAATTGAGGATGAATGTTTTAGAGAATATCTATGGTCTTTGTGTTGTCTTTCCAAATGTCATTTTTAGCACCAAAGACCCCAAGCACAAGGTATACAGGAGCAATTAAGGGTGTGTTGTTATAGCGAGTTTTTTACACCACGATGTTGTTACACCTCGCTGTTACAGACCTGCTGGCGAACTGCTGATACAGTTGTACTGATGAATGGATCTCGTCAAATCCTGTTGCTGACCTATCATTTAGCTATTGTGCAACATCTGTGGTTTATTGTGATAGCTTTAGAAGTTGTTTAGCATTGTATTTTTGGATAACAGCCTATGGGCAGTTTTGATTGTAATCTATAATTTTCTAGTCATACTTTTATTAAGAAGTGGTTGTAACCATATGTATTCTATTTTCGATCAACATTCATAAGACTCTCATGACTGATCTATCCCTTGATTTTCTGAGATGTAAACACTATATAATTCTCGGCCCTAGAGGTCGAAAGGAGCGGAGAACAACATTATTTTGGCTCTGTAATTTTTCTCATATTAATACAGATTATCCTGTTATTGTTGTTACATGCGTTACTCGATTTAGTTTCCATTAAATTCTTTCTCTACCTACGCCCTACTACGGAGGAATGGCCCTCCTTCTTAGCAAGGATTGCAATGATTAAGTTAGTTGTGTATATGTGTTTGTATTTTTGTTTATGTATCAGTAGAGGTGTTGTTGCTGCTGTTTCAGTTGTGAATATATCCACTTCAATTTCAATACTTTGTATGATGTTACACATATGATATTAGAGACACCAGCTGGATAATTGTCATGTGGCGCACTAGAACAAATTAATTGAAGTGTGATTTTAGTCTTGTAGATCATTTTATTTCTGCATAAGTGATTTACTTCTAGCATTTACTTTAGCAACGATTTATTTTAATTGGAATTTCTTCTGGTTGAGTGTATTAGCACAGATAGTGCAACTGTCATTGAAATAAAAGACGTCCCTGGATTGATAATTTATGTGTACTATTTTAGTAATTCAATAGTGATTAATATAGCTCAACACATGGTACAGGGGGAAAGAAAGCAAGACAAGCAGATTCCATATGGGACCAAGCCGAAAAAAAATAAAGACATGAAAAATTGGAGAACCAACAGAGCCTATACCCTTTAACTACTACCAGCATACTTCCCGACGAGGCTTGTAAGCCCACAGTGCCTATGCACTGAATACCACAAACCAAAACCAGACAATCATCATTATAAACCCAATCCTGAGGACTGCCAATGCAGAACCCAGACGATAGGTAAAACCCCCCGAATATAATTGAGTTATGAAACACAGTAATATTAACCAAGCTGAAGACTATAGAACCATCTTCATTCTCAACAACAAGCATGGTGAATATACTGAGAACATACCAGGTGAGGGAATGCGAACCTGATGTTTTGACCTATTCTCACGTGACAGCTCTGTCTGCTCTATCCTCCATTGTAAACTGCTGGGATGAATTACCACCTTTCCCCTCACCACCCTTCATAACTCCCTTAATACGCCGACGCTGTTTCCCATACCGCTCTTACATCATTACATGGAAACCACCATCATTCCCGCCAGTCATTATGTAACAGGGGTGGTAGTACCTACCCTTTTTTCCGCGTGCCCTCATCAAGTAGCCGTGTGGTACGGACGGTCTCATGCCACCTCCCCTCTCCAATCTCCCACTTGGCACCCCGATCGGGGATCCTGAGAATCCTCATTATCTCTATCCACAATTAGCTGTAGAGACTATAGTTCCCCCTCTTAAACCATTTCAACCCGGTTAATGTCTAGATGTCACCCTTCATTAGTGAAGCCCCAATTCGCCAAGTAGTCGGTAGCATCATTTATCGCTCTGCGAACATGTGACAGAATGAGGTAGCCAATGCTTGGGAGGATTGTACTGATATTCTGGATTAGGCGAGATATTCTCCAACTCTGACTAATTTTCTCCTAACCTGTCCCCTGCTGCATCTTCTACAGAACCACGGTTACCATGGTTGAGTCCCCTTCCACAATGATTCTGTGGTATTTTTCTCTCACCGCTATCAGCGGGCCTTGTTTTATTGCCATAAGTTCTTCTTCATTGTTCATGGAGAAACCCAAGTCCATCGCATATATTATGCATACTAAATCCCGTGAATCGTGAAATATTCCTCCTGCTCCTGCCTGACTCGGGTTTCCTTTAGAGGCTTTGTCATAGTTAAGCTTCACAAATCCCTACTGGGGAACTTTGGATTTGTCTTGTGGGTGTCTGTCCAGTGGTTTTTGTTTCCACGATGTCGGGGCTAGCATTAGGGGTTTTGGGTTAAGCATAGCTAAAATTCTAGACTCATTCCCATTTAATTTCCAGTCATATTCATGCCATTTCTACGAGGATAGTTTCTCTGATGTTATCCAGATTCAATTTCCATATCTCTTCATGTTTCCTATACTCATATTTGAATATTATGTGATTTCTTTCTTTCCAAATAGCCCATATGAGAAACCCCATAGATATTCTCCACGCTCTATTAAGGAAAACGCTTATGTACCCTCCTTTTCTCCAGATTTCAATAGTATGCCTAATGCTCCTATTATCCTGATCCGTTTGTTGAATGGGGGAGGAGAGGTTTTTCCACAGGGTCGTAGCTACACAACAATTATTCAGCAAGTGTTTGATAGTTTCTTCATTCTTTTTACACAAAGTGCATACCGAAGGTGCATACCTCCCTTTCTTCTGTACCTGATCCCAATTAAGAACTTTTCCATGACTAACTAGCCATAAAATTATTCAATTTTCGGCCAATGTTTTGCCGACCATATTTTTTGTCAAAGGGGAATAAATATGCTGTGTAAATTATTTGATTTTATGTAGTAGCCTTCTTGTATAGTGAACATGCCCTTGGTGTGGTATCCCCATCTCAATATATCTTCTCTTGTTGCTACAATTGATTTTATGGTTTTAAGTTGTTGGGTTGGGGTTCCCATGTTTTGGCCAGATTGGCAAGACCAAAAGATGAGACAACATCGAGAACCACTTTTGGGCCCTAGGATCTAGCCCCTCCTAGACTCGGAGGGATCTCTCCAAATAGAGCAAAGAATGATATATCTTTTGAAACTCAAAATGAGATGTTAGGCTAGTTATGAAGCACGGGGGGAGGGGGTTTAAAATGATTTGGTTGGTTGGTTCTTCGGGTTGAGTCATGAGATCCTGAGAGCGGGAAAGAAATGGGAGGAAAGGAGAAAAGTAGCAGGACATTTCTACAAAGTGGATAGGTCAAGAAAGTGTCATCCATTGGGCTATGGAGTCATGAAAGGTAATTACATGCAAAAAATAGCCAAAGACTCCAAAGGGCAAGTCATATAATACTAAAGGATCTTTTAGACTAGATGGTGGGATGTAACATTAAGGAAGGAAGGTGGAAGAAGGAAAGACAACCAAATTTCTGTCTATAGATCAGGTCAGAGGTCTTTTAACTCCAGACCTGCTTGGACATACTCTAAGGCAGCTCTCAAAGGGACAAAGGGGCTACTTATAGATCGGACCAAGAGGTCATTTAACTCCAGGTCTTCTTTAGCAACTCCATGGGAAAAACAGAGATAAGTTTAACAAGAGATCATAGAAAGGTCAGCTGTTCGCGCAAGGATCCTAGTGGACAGGGCTAACTCTAATCCCCAGTGTTCCCGAACCTTCCAGCTTAAACCCAACAAGAACATCTAAGAACTGATCCATCCAATTCATACATCAGAGAGCAGGAAATAACATCCACTACACTGGTTAAATTGACTGAAACCAATTCTCAAATCACACATTAAGTAGAAAACATTAAAGGTAGGGAGAGCAGGAAACATAGGGCACCTAGAAAGGGTGAATCCTATGTTATACTTCTGTTGCCTACCAGAAGAGCATGAAACAATATGAAAATGTAATAAACAGAGTTAGGAACACATCACTGATAGTAATAGACCAGGATCCTATGAAATGTGATTTGATTAACTGATGCAAAACTAGTCATGTACAATAAGCTTAATGGCTAATACAGTCCAGACTTCTCCTCCCAACCTATTACATACAACTACTCTGCTATTCCCTCCCAAGACTATTCTAACAGTCAAAATGAGTCCCTCTAACGACAAGATGCCAACAAGTGAACAACAACCTTTTGTAATACGTTCTTTAGGATTCTTATAGGAGAAGAAAAAATAGAAGTAGATGAACATTAAATAGATTTCATTAAAGGCCAGTGGAGAAAGAGTTCATGCCCACTACCAGCAATGGCAATACGCGTGTTGTGTGCACTTTGTGAAGCCCATTTGGTAGCCTGCAGCTCGGGTCGAGATTGGCCTCGATATGTTCTTCGAGTCCTTATGGCATCACGGGCTACGTGGCGCCGGAATAAATGAACTGGATGAAAGTCTGCAAGGCCGCTCCATACCTCATACCTACCGCCTGACTGTCTTAAATGAGCTTCAGTCGGTGTAATTAATCGTTTCAGGGCTCGAGGAGGCATGGAGATTTCTTGTAGGAAGGTGTACGTTTGGAGAAGAGTACCCTGCTGATATTACACACAGATAAGACTTTAACAATGTGCTTGGATCTTCAAACTGCGCCTTTTCCATTAAATGCAAGATTATAATTGTTAATCTTCAATTAACCGGCTTGAATCCCTCAAATCCGTCTCTGCTGTTTCGTTTGGCCGCTGAACTGGCCTCTCTGTGCTAATTGAACAGTCAAATAAAACTATTACAAACTCGAGCAGTGGTGGTGGAGAAATGATTTGGAGTCCCATGGTGGAAAGGCGGTGGCGACTGTGGAAACGGCGAACACATGGAACAATGGCGGAGAATGCCTTTAGTGCTAAACACTAAGGTTTAACCGTTGGCCGAGCTACAAAGGGGAAAGGTCAAACACATGAAATGCATTCGAAATGGCGGGACCCGGTCATGGCGGAGGGTGATTCATTAAACTTTAATGTAAAATGCAAAGGTTTAACTAATGGAGGAAATACAAAGGAAGTGAACAAAATGCAATGAGGGGAGCCGTGGATGTGGGACCCGGGGGTCTGATCGCAAAATTGCAAATGGAGAAAGTGCGACGGCGGAAATCAACACCAAATAGAAAAATGCACTTTGCGCTCTGCGACGGAGCAGAAATGTGATGGGGAAAATGCGATGGGCGGAAAGACTGTGTGGTGGGCCCAAGCTGGATCGCAAAATCGCAAATAGAGAAAGTGCGATGGGAGAAAATGCGACCGGCGCAAAGTGCGATGAGGAAAACGCGATGGGCGGAAAGTGCGATGGCGTGATCCATCGCATCGCAAATATTTGCGATGGATTGGTCGAGCACAAACAATGAAAATGAGATTTACGATCTGCGCTATAAGCAGTGGGTTAATATATAAGAACTTTATAATAAAAGTCTATATGGAATGTATTTGCGGGGTATAGAAAAGGGGAAGTGGTTTAGGCCTATGGTAAAGTTAAAAGTGGGTTTTAAGCCCATTTCAATGGATTTAGAGGCAAGAAGGGGTACGATAGAGGAATGAAGGGGAATGATGGCCAACAAAGGGGAAGGGAAGAATATAAAGGGGATTTGAAAAGGTAAGAAGGGAAATAGAAGGAGAAACAAAATAGAAGCTAGGTGGGGGTGCAATAAGAGGGGAAAAGGGCCTTTTGGGCATTCCTTCACATAACAGAGAGGCTTTATAATGGGAATCAGTAGAGGGGATTTTATCCAAGGACAAAGGCACAAAGAGGCTTCAAGGATGGTGTGTTTTCAAGGGAAATGCATTCCTTGAAGACTCATGAACATTTTATCCCCCTATTTTTCTTGTCAAAAATTTTATAGGGGGGGCTAACAGTGGCTCCACATGGGGATGGCTTCTTCTTGAAGGAGTCAAGAATCCAGAGAATAGATATTTGGTGTAGGACAGATGCCTGCTTCTTAGCACATCCCTTTATTTCTTTGATCAGCTACCACAAATCATGTAGACAACACATCAGCAGAAACACTTCCCATACAACTACCTACCCACACTATAGTCCTAAAATTTTTCTTCTGGGTGCATTTGGACTTGCGGACCCTTTACATCATTAATTTTTACAGACAGGAAAATAAAACTATTCTAATTCTACCCTTATTACTCCATGAGACCAGATTAGACTGTTGGCCTCATATGTTTCTCTACCTACACTACTACCTGCTAGGATTAGACTGTCTAGCAGGTTTCTTCTCTACATTCTAAGACAGAAAATGAAACAACTAACCTACTTGCTCATAGGCTGAGCTTTATTGAGCTTTCCTACCTACCCTACTCTAACTGAAATATTTACAAGCTAGCTTACAAACATTGTCTTCCAATGTAACCAGTCCATCAAGTGATCCCATGGCTGGTCCTTCTTGCTCAACTCCTTGAGCATGCTGGATAGGCAGGGCAGCTCCCACTCTTTTTGTTCAAAAACAACAGCTTTGAGAAAATTTCTTTGTGTCTGCATCATGCTGCTCAAAAAGACCTTTGATCCTTCTTCAAATGTATGCAGGAAATGTGCATAAGGATCATGAAAAGATACCTGGCTATGAATATTTGGCAGGCTGGCTTCGACCAGGATCTCTTCTTCTTCCACTGGATCAAGAATGAGACTCTCTTGGAGTAGAGTGTCTCCTTCATCTTCTGAACTGGAGGACTCATCATATATGGCAGTGTTGTCCTCCTGGAGCTCTGATATATTTTTCTCTGAGGTGCAGGGCTCCGTGAAAAGATCCATGTATTCTTGAGCAGGGTCTTTTTCCGTTGCTTCCTCTTTTTCGAGAGAAAGCTCATTATTCACATCCTGCTCAAGAATCTCTTCTTTGTTTTCCTCTTCATCATCTGAGATGAAATGCTGTTGACCTCCATCCATGTGAAAACCATTACTGATGAGTTGTAATGGAGTGAAGCAAAGATCTAGAGATCCTTCACCCTCTTCTGCACTCTCAAAGCTTCCTTCATCAGTATCATAAATAGCCTGCATTGGCTCATTACTCTCTGGAAGTGAAAAGGATTGACTCTCCTCCCATAAATATTCTAATGATGACCCTACCAGATCTTCTTCTGTTTGGGTAACGTAATCATCAGATAGGTCAAAAATAGGAGAGTCATGAACGTAAGTAATGCTGCCAACCGGACATACTGGGTCATCAGCGGATTTCTCTTCACTCTGATTTACATTTGAGCTTTCCAACTCTGTGCAATAAAGCTCATCAGATGAATGGGCAAGGACGTATGATCTGTAAAAAAATTCAGAGGCTGGCTGTCTATTGATGATCTGATCTATTTCTTCCTCTGTCAAAGGGGAGGATGGTCTTGTGTCCCTTTGTGCAGAAGTGCAGCAGCTCTCTGTTTCCTCTGAAGACTGGATTTGAGGCAGGGTGTCATCTTGAGCCTCAACTATCAAGGATGATAAATCAGCATCTGAATTTTCAGGAATACCTTGAAGAATGTCCACAGTCTCTTGGCTGTTTTCTTCCTCAGCCGATTCATCTGTGCTCTTGTGATGGCTAGGATGCATATGAAATCCTTGAATGGCTGTCAACAGATCTTCAGATTGTGTATTAACCAAATCATTATCAATGTCCAACAGGTACTGTATGATATTCTGAGATTGATCACAACAGTCCCATGATAAGGATGGAGAGTTTCCTTTATAATTCTTGTAAAATACTTGGTGCATGTCCTTTAAAGAAAACAGACTACGAGGTTCTAACCATTCATACCAATTCCTAGCCTTTCCTTCTAATGTTGCCATGAACATTTTCATTAGGTAGTCTTCATGCCATTCAACTCTAAATTTCCACACATGTATATGAAACTTGATGAGATGTAGCAAGGGGTCTTCAGTGTTTTCACCCTGAAAGGTAGGCAAGTTCTTTAACCAGTCCACTTTAGGCATTTTGTGTGGGAATCCAGGGATATGCTCCCTGCTCATTAGGGCATATCTTCTCTGTATGCGTGGAAGCATGTTTTTAAATAAGAAAGAGGTCACTGTGTCTCTTCAACCAGTTCAGAGTCTTCTACCAGTGGAGTCATTAGGTCTTTGGATCATAGGGAGTGTGGAGTCGCCAGGTGGGTGATTATGAATGTTTGAAGTAGGATGTTGTCCACCATCACTGGAAAGCCAATCTAAAAGGCAAAGGGTATCTTCCTAAAGGAGTCGCCAATAGTGTTTAGAGTTGTAAGGTCCGTACCAGGAGAGGCTATTTGCTGCCCATGCAGGGTGGTCACTGGGCCAGGGTGACTGATCAGCTGACTGCGTTTTGATTTTGTTTCTGGTAACTCAGAGTTACGTTTTCTGCATTTTTCCCATGGTCTCCTTCATCGTATTCTTCTAGAGTAGCAATTATGTTGAAATCCATGGGCTCTATGTTTGTATCTCCATTTTATGATCTTGGCTCTTCTAAGGGTTGGTTATTGTAGAGAATGAAAGAGTCCAGATCTGTATGTACAGAGTATAGTGGTGAGTTTTCAGGTTTCTTGGGGCTACTGACTAGGAATTTCATTTGAGATTATCTATACAGTCTTCTAAGCTGGCCGAATATAGGGATGGTGGCATTTGAACCATCCATCTACATTGTCCCTTGTAGTTTGGCTCCCCATGATCTTGATAATAGCATGCCATACTTAGGTGGCACATCCGCCACCACAACATCCATGACCATACATTTAGCAGGAATCTGGGTTAAACTCACACATAAGTCTTTGATGAGGCCTAGGCATTTTACTTTGTTAGAGTCAAATGAATATAAGTCTTTGTAGGGTCTGGTGATTTCTAGGCCTAGCCTCTCCATCACTACCTTGGGAATTAAGTTATGAGACGCTCCAGAATCATGCATTACATTGTGAAAGATCTTGTCATGAATGTTGAGACTGATATAAAAAGGTGGAACTACCCTTTCCTGAAACTTTCCCTCAATCTTTGGACCAAACAGCAGGGCGGGTTGATCATCACTCAGATTTACAGTGTCACTATTTACACTCAGATTTAATGCTTTCAAAATCTAGCCTTTATATATATCCTGAGTGGCCAACTCAGATAATGGTACAGAGATTTTAATTTTTGCAATCTCACTCTCTAAATTGAAAGTGTACTGGGTCTTTGGAATGTTCAACTCTGTCTTATTTGTTACTACCTTAGTAGGTGAATCAGTTTGTGATTTTTCACTATGTACAGGGTTGGGAACTATTGTATCAGGAGCACTAACTGTGGTGCTAGTACTGCTAGTTGGTTGACCTTGTTTTTCAGTGTTTTGGTTGTCTTTTTCTTTGTCTTTTCTAGAACCTTCAGCTGCTGATTTGGAATTCTCAGCAGTTGCTTTAGAAGTTTTGTCAGGCTTTTTCTTGATTGTAATCTCAGGAGTCTTGGCTTTGGGAGTATCTTGGTTTTTATTTCTCCTAAGTTCATATTGTTCCCTGACTTGCAACATGGCATTTTCAAATCCTAATCTATAATCCTCAGACTCAAACCACTCCTCATCACAACCAGTGGTGGAGGGCTGGTCTTCTTCTGAATCATAATTTAGGATTGAGTCTTCTATTTCAAACATGTTTATTGCATTCCCTTCAAACTCTTCTATGATTCCCTCATCCTCATCTAGAAATTTTTGGAAAGGGGGAATAACTTGTTGATCTGATTCTTTCTGTCTGTTGGGAGTGGCATTGTTGTTTCTTCTAAAGTTCTGGTTCTGGTTTTGATTTCTGTTTTGGTTACTAACTGTGACAACCATTTTCTCCATCATTTTTTGTAGCTTATCCACATTTTTAGATAATCTATCATAGTTTGGATCAGAGGTGGAAGCTACGTTGTCATCCCTATATGTTACCCTCTTCTCAGCTCTCAGTCTTGCTCTCTTTTCAATCAGGTTTGCCTCTATGTTAACCGCTCCTTTTTGCATGTTCTCTAGTGTGGCATATTCTTTATCTCTAAGCTCATAGGCCATGTCAGCATCAAAGCCTTCGGGATATTTTGCTAGGGCCATGCCTTGTGAAGGTTTCATATGTGGGGGGAGAGCATTATAAATGCTATTGAATCTTGTTGTGTAATCATGTACACTCTCTCCCGGATTCCTCTTAAGGCTCAGGTATTCTGCTAGGAGCTGGTGATGGTTTTCCCTAGTCTCCCATTTGTTTATGAATGTCTAATATAGAGTAGGAAGGTCTTGGATGCTATTAGGAGGCAGATTTTTAAACCATTTCTTTACATCACCCCCCATGCTCTGAGCAAAGATTCTCATTTTGACTGTTTCATCATCAATTTCCATATAGTCAAAAGAGTCTTCCATTTTATCTACATGTGCCTGAGTTGTGATGGATTCTTTGGCAGTGAAGTGAGGGATTTTTGATTGATAGTCATTTGGCAGGGGGATAAGAGGCTGAGGTAGAACTAGAGGTGCATACCAGGCTGCCATTGTGATGTTCTGATGAGGTAAAAGATTAACCTAAGCAGCTGGTATATGGATGACAGAGATATTAAGACCAGAAGAGGCTTGTTGAGCAGATCTAGGGTGAGACAACCCCGAGTTTTTGACAAAGTGTATATCAGGTGGTGTAGATGGAGGGGTTTCTCTGTCCCTAGGGTCTGGTCGGTCTGAAACACTGAATGACCTAGTTCTAGGTAATCTGTTTTGAAGGTCTAGGTCGAAGAAAGGGTCTAATAGAGCTGCAAGATCTTCTGGTGCAGAATTAGCTCTATGAATGTTGCTAGAAATGGTTGATCTTTTACTTACAGGTGTTCTCTTGAGGATTTTCTCAAGATTATCAACTATTTCAAGTGGGTTTGGATCAGGGCAAGCTCTCGTATGAATGGTTCTGTGAGCCAGAATGGTGTTCTTGAACTAAGCAGCTTAACCCTACTTGTTACTTCTATTGTGGTTGATATTGTCTCAGGGCTGGTCTCCCAGCGGAGTCTTCATTATGTTTCGGGTCTGGTCTCCCAGTGGAGTCTGATGCGAAACCAAGATGATCAGCAGGCCTACTAATCACCAGTGGAGTCTTTTAATGTTTAGGAGCTATGGAGTCGCCAGGTGGAAAGGTTTAAGGTATTTCAGGGGATACACTATCCACCACAGTGCTGATGAAATATCCCTTTTCAAGGATATCCCACTAAACACAGCAAACTCTAACTAGAGATTAACTGGGAGGGCATTTACCAGATACGTGATCTCAAAGAAGAGGATGAGATCTGGAGGCTACCTGGCCCTTTCCAGGCTCTGTCTAAGAGTATGGGGTAAAACACACAAGAGGTAAGTGGAATGGGAAGGATAAGTGTTTTACTACCAACCTAACCAGAGATTCTAGGTTTTCTGAGGTTTGGAGATGTATCAAGATGAAAGTACTCAGAAAGTCCCCAGTGGAGTCGCCATTATGTTGGGGTTCCCATGTTTTGGCCAGATTGGCAAGACCAAAAGATGAGACAACATAGAACCACTTTGGGACCTTAGGATCTAGCCCTCCTAGGTCCAGAGAGGGATCTCTCTATATTTTCCAAAGCATATGTCTTTGAGGCTCAATGTTTCAATGTTAGGCTAGTTATGGGGCTCAGGGTTTGTTTGTTTGATTAAGTTTGGTTGTTGGGAATCAGGAAAGAAGTGTCCAATACAAGACAAGGATGAGCAAAAGGGAAGCTAGGCAAAGGTAGATAACTCAGAGAACATCAAGGCCATTGGGCAATGGAGTCAAGAAAGGGTTTACTTGTGTTCAATGTGCAAGCTTTCAGTTGGGCAAGTCATCTAAATCATCTGGATCTTAAAGGATAGAAGATGGAATGGAACATTAAGGACTAAAAATGAAAGGAGGAGAACCATCTAATTCTGTCTATAGATCAGGTCAGAGGTCATTTAACTCTAGGCCTGCTTGGACAAAATCAGAGGCAATTACAAGGG
>JAXQQM020084784.1:0-26721 GCA_034641835.2 Pinus albicaulis
TCCACAGGAAGTGATAACTGATTGGGGGGCATAGTTCGTAGGTAATAAAATTATAGCCACCCTAAAGAATCACCATATCATTCATAGAGTTACATCTCCTTACCACCCACAGGAAAACGGGTAGGTCGAAAGCACCAAAAAAGTCCTGGAGGCAATTCTTACCAAAAAAATATCAACACATCACTGGGACTGTGCCACTAGATTACGAGAAGCCTTATGGGCTTATCGCACAACCTAGAGAAACACCACTGGATATTCCAAATATCATCTAGTATTTGGGAGAGAGCCTATCTTCCCTATTGAGTTAGAAATAGAGACTCTAAGAATAGCCTAGGAGGTAGGGTTGGACTTAACAGAGCCCCAGGTTAAAAGACTCCAACAAATAAATGAGTTAGATGAAATGCGGCTACTGGCTTTGCAATGCACAACAGTCATCCAACAACAATGAGCTAAGTGGCATGACAACCTTATCAAGAAGAAGATATTTCAAAATGGATATTGGGAACTCCTCTATGGCTCCAGATTCCAAGATTTTATGGGAAAATTCCAAACAAGGTGGCTCGGTCCATACGAAATTCAAGAAGTACACAACAATGGCACACTCACCTTGACCACCATAGATGGGTCTGGTTCTACATTTCGAGTAAATGGGCACAAAGTACACCTCTATCACAAACCTCTCACAAAGGAATCTTTTTTCCAACAGGTACGAATGATCCAACCATCCAAGTTGTGACGACAGGGGGTGATAACCCCACAACATCAAGTACATGAGAGATTGCTACCGTCATTTGTAAATAATGTATATAATTTATTTACAATTCTTGGTTCTTATTTTGTTGTACATTCCTCATGCTCGAAAGTGTATCCTTTTTCTCATCCTCCTTCATTTTTATTTTTCTTTTCTTGCTGTTCAAATTCTTTGAACGACTGCTGCTCAATACAATTAAACAACTATAGTTCAATCAGATTGAAAAACCATGATTTCATTTTTTCATTTTTTCTTGCTTTTCAAATTCTTTGAATGGCTACTATTCAATCCAATTGAACAAATTTTGTTCAGTCGGATTGAACAACCATGATTTCGTGTTTTATTTTTTAATTTTTCTCGTTGTTCAAATTCTTTGAACGGTTGTTGTTCAATCCAATTCAATGACTGCTGTTCAATTGGATTGAATAGCCATGATTTCATGTTTTTATCTTTACTTTTAAAATTCATTGAATGTCTGTTGTTCAATCCAATTCAACAACTGTTGTCCAATCGGATTGAACAACCGTCATTTCATGTTTTTATTTTTTCTTGCTATTCAAACTCTTTGAATGGATGTTTTTCAATCCTATTGAATAGAAGCTGTTCAATAAGATTGAAAACCCTTGTTTTTCCGTTTTATTCTTCCCTTTGTCAATATCCTCCCCTCGATCCACACCCTAGCTATAAAAGGCATCTTTGAGTAGGAAGTGGCAGTTGAAGAGAAGAAGGAAGCAGTAAAATTACCAATATGATGATTCTGTGACACTATAATCTCTAAACCATAAGCTAACATTGTACATATATGAAATAAAAGGCTAAGTCTTTCCCATTTCAAATGTGTTATCATACAATACATGACCTTATGATGGTATACCTTTTTGCACTTTCGAGTAGTCTTTTCCTACAATATGAAGAAATAGGAATAAGGGATATTAATTGTATTGGCATTCTTTTTACTTCTCTCACCATCCCTAACTCTTAAGGAGTTAATGAGCCTCCCTTCCTGTATAAAGAATAAATATTATGTTTACATGCAAATTTTTAAGAGAGTATAGTGGGTCTCATTACGAGCCAGACTACCATGATCATAATGGTTTAACAAGTGACATGCCCACAATGGCCATCAAACCAGGGTAATGACCTTCTCATCTGCTTGAAGGACAAGAGGTCTCATCACGAGCCAGCCTGATCACTCTATTGCAATCCTAGTGAATGGCACTGTGACTATCTGGCCATCATACCAACACAATGACCTCCTTATAAATCAAAATGATTATGTTTAAAAAATAAATACTATGATTACATGAAAATTTTCAAGAGAGGATAGGGGGTCTTATTACGAGCCAACCTACCATGTTCATAAGAGTTTAGCAAGTGACATGGCCATAGTGGCCACCACACCACGGTAATGACCTTCTCAACTGCTTGAAGGACAGGAGGTCTCATCTTGAGTGGACCTGATCACTTTGCTACAACTCTCGTGAGTGGCACTATGCTTATCTGGCTACCATACCAGCGTGGTGATCTCTCCACAAAATTGGCAGAATAACTACTTTTACATAAGGATCTTGGCTCATTTTTCGGGTTAAAATAGAAACTCTTTTGAGGCTATGAATGCCTGTTGGCAGCAGTGGCTCTGCTTATGGCATGAGAGTATGTTTCAACAATAGCCAATTACTCTTACATATACCTTATCTTCCATTTTTCTTCCATAAGCCACTACTCGAATTAGTGACAATTCTATTCTACCACATAAGTAACTATAAGCAAGATATGCTTACATGTTTTAACTTTGGGATGACAACACCAATCATTACCTATCTCAGTCTTGCTTCCATCACACTTTATCATTAAAGAAGGACATCATATCATACTAATAGTTATACTACTTTCTCCCCCTCTCCAGTCACTTCCGCATGAGATGAACTTATGTCAAAACTTCCAAATCTGACCTTTACACTGCATACGCGCATAATTACCCAATTACTCTTCATTCCTTGAAAATTGAAAGCCACTGCCTCCTCTCTCACGTACAGGCCATGATTATCAACTCCTAACATTCGCCTCATTTTCATGCATGATTGGCCAAATCCCTCTTGTACTTGAGGACGTGGACGCTCTTAATTCGAAAGAGGGGGTGTAATTAGTAATAAATAAGAAAGCATGCAAATTTCCTGCACAAATCCTGTTGGATATGCTGATAAGACCAAAGGATCATCACAATTAAGGTATGAAGTTACTTGCAGAAAGTTTCAATCCCACTTTCTCTTGCATACAGTATTCATTCTAAACAATAGAGCCGAAAGAGAATACAATCAAAAGGAGAAATTAACTCAGGAGAACACACCAGCCATGGGAGGAAACTCTCTCCAGAATGAACCTTTGAACTTCCCGATTTCAGATGTAGCTAGCACTATCCTCCAACAAGCTGGCTGGCTGGCATATTTACACTGATTACAAGGATTTGATATAGAAGTAGCAATTGAGTTCGTACAAAACCTATAGGAGTGACAAACCAGGCACAGGGGAAGAGTTATATCGGTCACAAAATAAATTATTGCTGAAGTCTCCGGAATACTAGTGGAAGGAGAGAGATGGACAGAGAAACATATTCTCTTATGAGAGGCAGTCATAGCATATCAGGATCCAGAAAATCCATTAGAGAAAAAAGGAAAAGGGATTAACCCTACCTCTCTACATCAACCGTGGCAGGAACTAACGGCATTCATCCAAAGATTAATTACATGCAGTGGACACCAAGACGTGGTAAAACCTCGTCAACTTAAACTATTAGCTGTGCTTAAACAAAATATTTCAGTTAACCTACCCACTTTCTTAAATTATATAATGCATGACACTATTGTTTGAATAAGAAAAACTAAAAACCCCAAGCAGTTGTTAGTCACCACGGGCTAATAACACTAATCACCATACATGAGTTGGACAAGCAGCAGATAGCCTGGGAAAAATTTGTTAACCCGACCTCACAGGTACCTAAGGAAAACCCTAGAAAAACCAAAATTGAGCTCCCTAGGATGAACATACCTAGAAGGAAAAGGACCCGTGTCTCAACTTCATAACCAAGCAGGAAAAAGTGGTCCAAAATACTTCAAGGAACCTCGAACTTCATAGAGGAGGTAGGGCCATCCTGTTCACTACCATCAAGCCCTCAAAATGCACCCTTGCAAGACTATGAGGAAGAGATTTCTCAAGTGTTCGAGCAAATGAGGGTAGCCCATGAATCCAGAAGCCTATCAGAGGTCAAAGAGCAAGAGGAACCTTTAGAAAAATCTGCCATTGCTAGCAGTTCTGGCTGCATCGAGGTACTACCCCACCAAGAGGAATCACAGGCCTTTAGGGATCTCTCCCCTCTCGATAATTATGAGGTAAATAGTGAAGATCAGGCAGAAGGGAGAGAGAAATCAGAAAATCAGTCAGGAGACAGCATCCCTTTGGAGCAAAACACAAGCATAGAAACAATTCCTTTGATACCTGAGGGTAACATTGTCCCACCTAGCCAGGACCCTCATATAGAAGTAAAATCCAAAGTACAAGTAGAAAACACCATCACAGGAAATCTCGAAGTTGGCAGCACCATTCCTGAAAATGAGGATGTTGCCCCTCCACCCCTTGCTGAAATCAGCTGAGGAGAGAATTCAGTGAAAAGAAGATTAATAAACTGAGCAGGACCTGCAAAAGATTGAGGAAAATGGTGAAACATTTAAGGAAACAATTGAAGGAGGTAAATAAGGCCTAAAAGCCTAAGAAATAATTGACCAGGGAAGAAACCAAAACATAATGGATCACCAATTTGTTAGATACTATTGAGGTTGGGATACAGAATGACTTGGCAAGCACCATCAAGATTGAGGTACAAACAGACATGGTGGAAGCGTTTAAGGCTTCTGTCCAAACTAGGCAAGAATTCACCGACAAAAAGGGAACTCAAACAGAGGAAGCCCTTGCCTATGCCCCTCTAGTTGAAAGAGCTGCCAATAAAAAATGTTATAACAAATTAATTTGAACACAACATGAGTTGGCACAGTGCAAAAAGGAAGTAGTACTAGCACAAGAGTATTCGGCACTACTAAATAAATTCACAAACCTTTCCACCACAGAATATGAAACATTTTCCCATCTCAGATAGGAGAAGGAAAAGGTAAAAAGGGCACAATACCAGGTGGGTCAAGCCAAGAAAAAAATGACTACGATTTGTTCTCTGTATTCAGATGCACTAACATGCAAGGCACTAGCCACCAACTATGCTCTATTCTTAGTGGAACAATATTTACTGCTGAAAATCAAGGCCGTTAGGGTAGGGAAGCCCACAACTTTCAAAACCATAGAAGAGTTCGTCCACTGCTGCAATGATCAAGATGAATGGGTTCAATGCCTTTTATGTGAACTTTACATGCACAACTTCTTTCTAGAAGAGGACAGGGACATCAATCCTAGTCCCTTTATAGGAAATGTTCAGTTCCAGGCCTTCCTCTCCTTCGCTAAGAACTAGATCAGGTGGGAAAAAGCATATAACATTCTCCAAAAGAGAGATAAGGCCTAGACCTATGGGTTAGAAGAGAGCCTACTAAACCCCTGCAGTTGTTCATCCAACAAAATAATTTCATGTGAAGAAAGGGTGTAAGGACCAAGCTAGGACCCATCCATAAAGACATTATAGAAGATGGACGAGAATATTTCAGAGACATTTAGGAAGCAACCTTGGCAGGAGCCGAACAAAGATGGATGGCCTCCATAAACAATGTAAAGAATAGGGAGCCATTTGGCTACAAAAACTTCAAAGTAGCCGCCTCCAGATTCCTCTCATATAGTAACCTGGTCTTCAACATAGGCCCTGCATAGTTAGGGTGAAGGTATAGATGCCCTCTTATCTGGTACCCCCCTGAGGCTTATGATCATGACTACGAACTTCCATAAGGGCACAAAAATGATTCCTTTGCAATAATTAGACAGAAATAGGGTTTCAGAGCATACAAGGAAGAAGTCTACCTACTCCTTAACACAATTGCATCTCAAACATTTGTTTGCATAAGGACCTGCAAATAGGTAAGCGGGGGAGTATGTTGGGCCAGAATTAAGGTATGTTTTCACCCTATGATTACTTTGAATTGTGATACATTTTTAGGAATTCTTCGTCATCTTAACGATAAAGAGAAAGAAGATTTATGAAAATTGGGACAATTGGGCTAATGAAAAAAGGAACGTTTATAACAGAAATTTGACTTGTTGTATCTTTGTGTACAGGAAAGTAGAGCAGCTGAACCGATGTTAAACAAAAGACAGCTAACAGACAGAGACTCACAGAATCTCAGTGCCTCCTAGAAATCGACAGAAGGCAGAAAGACAGATCCAACCCCGAGAACCCAAATGAAAGCCATGAGAAGCGGGTTGTCATTTGGAAAATACAGTCCCACTATGTGAAAACACCTTTAAAAGGGCCAAGGATGAACTAGATAGGAGATTTGAATAGGAATTTTCTTCTGTAATCAATGTATCAGGACATAACTATTCAGTTGTATCCCTGTGTTATCCTTCAATTTAATAAATATTTTTGATGTTCTGAACAATCATATTTTGTGTTGTTCATTGCGTTAGAACTTCTGGTGGTTTGGGCCCAGCCCCTAGGAGTTTCCTCGCCAATTTCCATGTTGTACATTAGTTACAGAATTGATGTCCAATTATCTGATGCAATTTGTGAATTACCTTTCCACTTGATAAAATAGAAACGCATGAGGTTACAGTTTTCTTTCATCAGAATAGTTTAGCATTTGTGCTTTCTGGTTTACAGTAATGCTTTATCACTGTTAGATGTTTTCATTTTCTCCCAACATCTTTATAGTCGCTTTATGAATCTTAGAGTAACTACTATTCAATTTTATCTATCGCTAAGAATTAGATTGTTCCCTCTATACAATAAGGTGTCCAATTTTTGATTAATTATAGAAATATTTCAATTAGTTAGTTTGCAAAGAGAATTCCATTGCAAAATTATATAAGTAATTGCTAATTCAATTCATTCAGATTGTTGTTCAATTCATGAAAGTTGCTATTCAATTCATTAAATTTGCTGTTCAATTCATCATCATGTTGTTCAATCATAGGTTTCTCTCCTTCTAAGCTAGACAAAGTAGTTAGCTGCATTATACCATTTCATTTCTCTTTGAGTTGATTGAACTTCGAGAATTAGATAATCATTTTCATAAGCAATATAGAGTAACTATCATTCGATCTCAATTGCATATACTATGCTTACACTCTTGAAATAAGAAGACTTACCCTTGGTTGACAATTGAATGAGAAGCTTAGAGGTTGCCCATAATAATCCACCTTTGTGGATCGACAATTACCTTGATAAATTCAGACTCACACAGAACTCTCAAAAGTGCATTCATGGCTTTTGCATTAGCCATGAAATTTTGTTTGGCATATTTTTCTGTGTCAGTGGCCTTTGGAGCATATCCTTCTTGAACAGTAGCCCAAAATTCTATTCCTAGAGACATTATGTGTGTACCCATTCTTATTTTCTAGAAAGCATAGTTTGTGCCAGTAAAAAATGGGGCTTTATTTGTTAAGAATCCTTCTAGGCTAGCCATCTTGGGGACCTAGGATCTCCTTCTAGTTGTTAAAGTGATATATAAGGAACTAAATCTGATACCAATTGATGAAATATTAGCTAAACTGAGAAGGGGGGGGGGGGGGGTGAATCAGTTTAGTACATTCATGGACATTTAAAACTCTTTTGATTCAACTCAATTACACATTCACTTCATAAGCAGCTTAATACATAATGAATCGACAAACTTAATGTGTGTAGAGCAAGTAATTAAGCAGATTAAAACATCACATAAACACATAATAATCAATCACATAGACACCAGATACAAGTGGAAACACATAAGGGAGAAAACCACATCTTATTATTGTTGTGATGAAAAGGCAAGCTCCAAATCCCTCTCACCACTGATTTTCTGTCGGCTCCAACCTATAGGAGGCCACTACCTCAAATTATGCAAGCTACAACTCGCAAGGAAACTCCAAATCCCATCTATATTCTGCAGGCTGCAACCCACAGGAGGCTCCTACCTCAACCATCTGCAACTGGACATCTATCAAGCTACAACTTGAAATGGAACCACCAACTCCCATGTATTATTCTATAGGCTACAACCCATAGGAGGCTCCTACCTCAACCAGCTCCAACTGGACATCTATCAAGCTACAACTTGAAACAAAATCACCAACTCCCATGTATTTTTCTACAAGCTACAACCCACAGGAGGCTCCTACCTCAACCAGCTACAACTGGACATATATCAAGCTACAACTTGATATGGAAGAACCAAATCCATCACACTATAATAAAATCATATGTTGATTTACCTGGATATCAACTCTGTTTTAATCCTTCTTCACTGCTGCCTTTTCAACCTTCATATCTGCTTCATATCAACTCCTAATATGCACAACATCTCTATCAATTCTATCTTATTATTTCACTCTCCAACCTTCTGTAGCTTTTTTATATTCTTCTGCTCTCTTCCATTCTGCAGCTTTCTAACAATCTTCAACTCTCCTCAATTCTGCTACACACACACACACTCTCTCTCTATTTTTGTAACCTTCTACACATGGATATTACCTGTTTTATACAAACAACTTTATGGTTTTTGAATTCTACAGGGAATATGAAGTGAAAAGGCATGACTCTTTCCTTTCACCCACTCATTTCC
The DNA here is from genome assembly GCA_034641835.2 of Pinus albicaulis. Classification (NCBI taxonomy): domain Eukaryota; kingdom Viridiplantae; phylum Streptophyta; class Pinopsida; order Pinales; family Pinaceae; genus Pinus; species Pinus albicaulis. The sequence goes on from JAXQQM020084784.1 coordinate 8,500, forward strand.
TCACTCAAGATATTTCGAATGTTACAAAAATATATACAATCATTATATTATCAAATTGGAGTTTTTCCTTGTCTATGGAGACTTGCATTTGCATCACAAAAATATAAAAATAAATAATACATTTTCAGTTACAATCAATTATTTACTCAACCCATTAGTTTCTTCACTTTGCTGTGCATTTGTCCTCTTTTGTTTGCTATCTTTGTGTCTTTTATGATTCCGCTGTTATATTCCACCTTTGCTGCATAACTGACGCTTTTAGGCTGACTCTTCTTCCGCGTTCAACCCCTTCATTTTCTTTACTATTGTAACATTGTTTTGCCCGAGCTCTCGGTCCTTCGATTTTAATTCAGATCATTTCTTAGTGACCTTTTGGATATGGCCCAGATATAACTCCCTTTATACACACGATGGATTACAAATCCAAGCTTTAATCAACATACATACATTTATCGATAAACAATGCATATATATATATATATAACATACATATGATTAGCAATCAAAAAAATAAAATTTATAATATGGTGCATATAACATACACAGAACAAGGGCTATTGGGGCCCACAGTGCTTGAAAAACCATATCTCATCACAAATTCTTGTCCACGGGTTTCCCACTCTACCATTAGCGATAAACCTTAAACCATGCAATCTTTGATCTGTGCTCGAGTGCGGTGCTGCCACATGGACTCCCTTCATTACATCGCATCTCTTGATCATTACCGCATTGCAACAAAAAACAATATAGCTTGTGATTTATTTGAAATTAAACCCTATTTCTTGCGAGATGTGGTGTTGCCCAAGGTCAACACGTGTCCCTCCATTTTTCATCACAAAAACTTTAACTTAACTGGCGGTTGCCTTTTTGCTATCCCTTAAGAGCTGTGATGTGCGATGTCGCGATTCGCCGTCCATGGTTGATCTACCCCAGATCTAATTGCCCTCATCTGATCGCACTTCAAACTTTATAAGATTTACTTTGTGGTTATACTCTATTTCTTGTGATCTGCGATGTTGCATTGTGCCAACACATGGCTTCTCCATTTCGCATTGCTAATACTTTAACTTACCATGCGACATGTTAATGCTAAACTCTTAAATGTTGCGATTTGCGAAATCACTCCTGATGCGATTCGATCCATGCCATCCATCTCTCGCCTCCACTTTTGTGATCTAATCCTTACCGTTTGTTTGCCTCCCTTGGAATTATTCAAAGAATTCACTGCCTTAGTTGATTTTTCATTTATTTACACTGTCCCACTCTATAACTCTGGTTTCTACATGATGTTCCTCCCATGCTTGTCTTTGTTAATGAATGTCATTCCAAGTTATCCCACTCAACATCTACTGATTAAAGCCCTCTCTTTCTCTCGACTCTCTCCTCTCTCTCTCTCTTGGATTAATCATCTTTGTGTAAGATCTCTGGTCCTCGCTGTGTCTGGAGAATCTGAATTCCTTCATCTATATCTTCGTCTTTGATGTCTCTTCTCCATTTGTTGCCTCTGCCTCTCGGCTACTTCTCTGTTGCATTTTCTGCCTCTGCAGTAATCACCGCATCTCTTCTATTGTTGCTTCTTTTCTACCTTTACTGCCTTGCTACCTTTGGTTCCTTCTTTGCTACTTTCACTTCCTCTGCTACATTCATTGCCTCTCTACATTTGTTGCTTCTCTGATTTTGTTGCTTCTCTTTCTTTGTTGTTTCTCTGCTGCATTCACTACCTCTCTACATTCGTTGCCTCTCTGGTTTTTCTACTTCTTTGTCTTTGTTATATCTTTGTTGCCTTTGGTGCCTTTTGTTTCCTTTCACTATCTTAACTACCTTGACTGGCTTTGTTCTTTTACTGCTTCTTTGCCTTAAATAATCATGCTAAATCTTCTCCATGGTGCTCCTTTTCCTTTTTGCTGCTTCTTTCTACTTTAGGTTATACTTCTATTGCTGCTCCTTTGCCTCTCTGCTACACATTGCTGCAAATTGATTGATCTTCTCCTATGCCTTATAACTGCCGCTTCTCTAGTCCTTTTCCATCAATGATAATTCTGGTGTAAATCCTTTCTGATCCTTTGCCATCAATGACAATATTTCCAACATAGAGTGCTCCAGGAAGTTTTTTAGCCCAATCCTGACAATTTCTTGCCACAGTCTTTATCAAAATATTTTACAATACCTTTTTCTTTTCACTTGACCTTTCGCCTGGGGATGATACAGATATGTGACAATGTTAATTCCATATTTCTGCATAAGCCTCTCTATCATGTGTGATGTGAATTTCACTCCTCCATCCCAAATAATCTCTATCGGACCTGTAATGGTATGTCCTATATTAATAATTGTGATCCCTTATTGTTATTAGTGTAACCCCCTTATTGTTATTATTGTACCCTTGTAACCCCCACTTTGTTATTATTGTGCCTTAAATTATTATTGTTAGGTCGGCTAGGATTACATTGTGGCCCACTAGGATTACATTATGGCCACATGGACTCCTATATATAGAAAGGAGGTTTTGTAAATTGTATCATCAAAGAATTTTTCATTCATGTAATGTATTGGAGGTTGCCCCCTCGAAGTGGCTTATTTCTAAGGCGTTGATATCTCTTTTCTTCTATTTTTGGAGCTGGTTACACAACATTTGGTATCAGAGGTTTGGATTCTAGGGTTTCGCTGCTCCAAACAGGTCATTGTGGCATTTTTTCTATAACGTTTTTTTTACGAAGTTTCAAAAGCTGAAATTTTTACGGTACGAAGCCAAAATCTTGAGGAAATTTTTCAAAAAATTTCAGAGATTGGTTCGTAATATTTTCGGAGATATGATCCATGGAAGGTAATGCTTTTTCAAGCTCTAGAATTTCATCTCAAAGAGGTGATCGTGGGAAAATATTCATAACTCTCTCTCTGAGCATCGGATTGGAGTGCCATAAAAATTGGTCGCAAGTACATGGGCCATAGTTTCTTTGCTATCAATTTTAGAGCTAGAAGAAGAAACAGTGACACATGTAAAGTTGTACAAGTTCGCTCTACTGAACCAGTCCATAATTAGGTCATTGCGGGAGATTGGACATAACTTTGCCTTGGAGAATCAAAATCAAGTCAGACCTCTGGCATTTGAAAGATAATTCAGAAGGCTACCTTAGTGCCCAATTTCAGATATTTAAGAGCCTCAATCACAGAGATAATATAATTTCAATATTGAGCTTTTCCAAAGAAAGAAAAATGTGTGTATTTTTTTCCGAATTGCATAAGTCTTGTTTGAAGAATCAATTTGAATTGATTACAAGGGCATATTTTAGAATAGATATCAGTATTGGGTTCTAAGATTCCCCTGTAAAATAATTCAGCTTACCCATTAAGCCTTGAGAAGGCTCTATTATGACTCATGAAGATGAAGAATTGCAACATGATGTATCAAAATTACAAGAGCAGGTGCACCAAGTTTCACTCTCGCAAAGAACAACAAGAAATGAAATGGAAGTTTTGGAGAAAGGTGTGGAAGTGAAGATTGATGGTTTGAAGAATAATATGGATGGTTTGAAGAATAATATGGATAGTTTGAAGAAAGGCATGGAATCTAAGATAGATGGCATGGAAACACCTGAATAGTAAGATAACATGGAAATGGAAAATCGATGAAAAAATGGAAAACATAAAAGTAAACATCGAAGGTTTGACAAAGTTGATACAAGAAATTTTTCCTAATGGCGAAAAGTTAGTAGAGGAAACTCATGATGAGAACAAAATAAATGTTAGTCATGATTTAATAAACTCTAATGTTGGACGGAAGAACCACCATATTCCAAAGATGGATATGAGGAAGTTTGATCGCAAGGATCCCGTAACATGGATACTACAGATGGAGCAATATTTTGATCTCAATAATATGAAAAACACACAAAAGGTACGCATTGCAACTTTACATTTAGAACAAAATACATTTGTATGGTATCGATGGCTTTGCTCCCGTAAAAAAATTGTCACTTGGTAAATTTTTATGGAGAATGTCTCTATTATGAGGATACAAAGAGCAACACATTCTTTAGCCAACTAATAAATCTCAGACAAAAGGGTTCAGTGTTGTAGCACATTGAGGAATTCCAAAAATTGAATATAAGGGTAGCTGATATTCCATAGGAACACAAGATTGATGTCTTCATAGGGACTTTAAAGGATAACATCCAACATGAGGCTTGCCTTTTGGAACTTGATTCATTGGAGAAGGCATTCAGGTTGGCAAGAAAAATTGAATGTAAAGTATGTAATAACAAGGAAGCCTACCACTCACTTCTATAAAGAAGGAAGTGTTGCTATGCCTAGATTTCCACAACCTACGGGGTTGACACCACAACAATTGGAAGAAAAAAGAGAAAAGGGGATTTGCTATAGTTGTGATAACAAATAAACTAAAGGCCATAAGTGCGCTGAGAAGAAATTATTTTACATAGATTGTGAAGAGGAGGAAGAAAATGAAGAAGAAACTTCAAAAGTAGAGGATATACACCAGGAAGAAACCCTAGAAGAAGAAGAAATGAGTCCGACCATATAATGTAATGCATTGGTAGAATGTTGCACTAAAAGCGTCACCTTGACATTTCTTGGCTGTATGAGCTCATTAACACTCATACATGCCTCCTCTGCAAGTCTTACAACCTTTGTTCCTCATTCCAAGCCTTAAAACTGGAGGAAAAACCCTCAAAATCTCTGAAACTCAGGGTACGTAGGTAACATGAAGCCTACCTATGTTCCTGGCTTGGGTACACAGGTAATACACTGCTTACCTACATTCTAGAACGCAGTTTTCCCTTGTAATTCCTGCGTACCCTTCTCAAAGTAAAAAAAGCAAGAAAGTAAAGTTAAAAAGCTGATTTGAGGTCAATTCAGAAGGTTCTAGATGATATTTTTTGGGGATAAGTACGCTTTAGTAAGGTTCATGCATCCCTCACCTTAAGGAACTAATCCATTGATGTGAGGAGCCTATCCCTTTGAAGGAGGACTCTATGCCTTCAAAGGTGGAACCCTAACCTCCTCATCTTCTCTATAAAAAGAGGCATTGGGTAGCCTCAAGGGGAGTTCAAGATTTGAGTGTGATTGAGTTGAAGTGTTGTTGAGATTTATACTTCTTTCTGCTCAACTTTTGAGAGGAAAGATCACATACCTCTATGTGCTCCTGAAGGAAGAGTGCAAGACTTATCAAAGTAGAGGAGACTCCTACTTCGGATCCTAGGAATTCCTTTTCAAACATCAAGGCTAAGATTGTAAGGTTATTCTGTTATTTTAAGATTAATACAATCAAGTTTTGTTTTTCTCAATAAATTATCGTTCGATTGTTTATTTCAATAAACTATCGTTCGATCATTTATTTCATAGATTCCTTGATCACTATGATAGGTATGTTTTATAATTATTTGTTATAAAGGTTCTATTTAATATTTGCTTGTTTGTGATTGCAGGTCGACAAAAGACGACACTTTCTTATGTGAAAAGAACTCTTGCTGCGATGGAAGGATTTTCATGCGACAGAAGCACGACGACCGCAAATAATCATTTGGATCTAAGGTAGCATCGACACCTTCATAGAATTTATTTGTAAAATGAATATATTTATAGAAAGACAAACTTAGTTGTTCGTTTGTTTCTAGATTGTCTTCTAACACTAGGGAGATCGATCTTGTCCGCAAGATCGATTTATCCGGCCAACGAATTACCACTCCTCAAAGTCTCAAGATAGAAGTACATATAAATAAAAAAAAAAATTAATAGTGTTGATTGATTTGGGTAGTACCCATAATTTAATTCATTGTAAGATAGCCAAAGAATTGAATTGTTTCCTATATCCAACACTAGAGTGTCAAGTGATGGTTGCAAATGGAGAAACTACAAATTGCTTTGGAAAATGGCATAATATTAAGCTGACCATCGGGGAACATGTATTGAATAGTCCAATGCTTTCCATTCCAATGGGAGGTGCTGATGTTGAACTAGGAGTATAATGGTTACAATCTTTGGGGATGGTAGCTTTTAATTTTCAAAACTTTTCTTGAAATTTTTTTCGGAAGGAAAGGAAGTTGAATTACGGGGTATCGCAGGGAAGCCTGGAAAGATAATAGGCTCTAATGTCAAGACAAAGCTTCTGAATAAAGAATAACGAGGTGTAATTGCACAATTATGCTCACTAGAAGTTCCAACATCAAAATCATCTATTTCTCCAGATCTCTAAAGTATTGGACAATCATTCCAAGGTGTTTGTTCTCCCCAAGAGACTCCCACCTATTTGTGATCATGATCATGCTATTCATTGATTCCGAAATTGTTCCTGTAACATTAGGCCTTACATATCCTTAGAAATGTGAGCAGGAGAATTGAACGTATCGAGGCGAGAAACGTCTGAGATTTGGTATAATTCAACCTAGTCAAAGTTCTTTCTCTGCTCTAGTAGTATTGGTGCATAAGAAGGATGGATCATGGTGCATGTGTCCAGATTATAGGGAGTTCAATAAGCTCACTATTAGAGATAAATTTCCCATTCTCGTGATTGATGAATTATTGGATGAATTACATGGAGCAATTTATTTTACTAAGTTGGATATTTGTTCAGGATATCATCAAATTAGAATGAAGACTGAAGATATTCCGAAAACAACATTTCAAACTCATGAGGTTCATTATGAATTTTTGGTCATGCCTTTTGGCCTTACCAATGCACCTTCTACATTTCAAGGGTTGATGAATTCCATTTTCAAACCTTTCCTTCGAAAATTGTTGTTAGTATTTTTGATGATATACTAGTGGGTCTTGGAAGGATCATGTTCAACATGTTGACTGAGTGCTCAAACTATTGGAGGAGAAACAATTATATGAAAAAACATCCAAATGTTTCTTTGGAGTACAAGAGGTGGAATATCTGGGTCATATTAAATATCTCACGAGGGTGTTAACGTAGACCCTAAAAAAATTAAAGCCATTAAGGAATGGAAAGTCCCCACAACCATAAAGAATTTGCATGGATTTCTTGGGTTAACAGGGCATTATCACAAGTTTGTTAAGAATTATGGGAGAATACCAGCACTTCTAACAGCAATATTGGGGAAAGACGCATTTTAATGGACTCCTGAAGCAACTAAGGCCTTTGAACATCTTAAAGAGGTAATGTTCCTAGCACTAGTCTTAGCTACGCCAGACTTCACAAAAACCTTTATTGTGGAATGTGATGCCTCAGGAAATGGAATTGGTGCTATTTTAATGCAAGGAGGAAGACCCATTGCTTTTGAAAGTCGTTCAATCAAAGGAAAGTATTTACTGAATGCTATTTATGAGAAGAAAATGTTAGCAATGCTACATGCACTAAAGAAATGACAACCTTACCTAATGGGAAGACACTTCAAGGTAAAAACTGATCATGATAGTCTTAAGCACTTTTTGGAACAAAGACAATCTTCAAAAGAGCAAGAAAAATGGGTCACAAAGATGTTGGGTTATGAATTCGAAATAATCTACAAAAAAGGGAAGTTAAATGTTGTTGCAGATGCAATCTCAAAAAAGAATGAAGAGGTGGAAGCATTGCTTTGTGCCATTTCTATTATCCAACCGAGATTGGATATAGAAGAAAGGGATGAATGGAAGAAGGACGAAGAAGTGTGGACACACATTCAAAAGTTGCAGCAAGATCCTAGTACATCTGATACATTTAGTTGGAAAAATGATTCCTTATGGTAGAAATATCACTTATATCTTTGTAAGAATTCCCAACTAAAACAAAATATTCTTTGGAATTGCACACTTCTCCTTTAGGAGGATACTCAGGATTTTTAAAAACTTACCATGGGGTGAAGAAAGAATTTTTTTGGGATGGACTTAAATATGATATTCAAACGTTTGTGGCGGAATTTTTGGTTTTCCGGGAGAACAAAGTTGAGACAAGTAAGACCCCGGGTCTTCTACAACCTTTATCCATTCCAAGTCAATGTTGGGAGGAGATTTCAATGGATTTTATCACAGGTTTACCTAAGTCCGAAGGAAAGAGTGTCATCATGGTGGTAGTTGATAGACTTACCAAGTATGCACACTTTTGTGCTTTATCTCATCCATTTAAAGAAAGTACAGTTGCTACCACATTTATGGACAGAATTCAAAAGCTACATGGAAGCCCAAGGGTTATTGTAAGCGACAGAGATCCCATTTTTACTGGAAATTTTTGGACTGAGTTATTTTCTTGTTTGGGTACTCAATTAGCTCATAGCTCATCTTATCGTCCTCAATCTGATGGTCAAACTGAGATAGTAAATAAATTTTTGGAAGGATAACTTCGTTGTTTGCAAACCCTAAACAGCTTTGATGAGTCACCCGGTTACCTCTCGCTGAATGGTGGTATAACACTTCCTTCCATACTGCAGCAAAAATGACCCCATTTATGGCACTTTATGGATATCATCCACCATCCATCACATCTTATTTAAGGGAAAATTCTAGGGTTCAAGCAGTGAAGGATCACATCGAGCATCAACAAGAAGTTCTCCAACTCTTAAAGGATAATCTAAATTTGGCACAAAATCGAATGAAACAATAGGCAGATCAACATCGCAGTGAGAGAAGTTTTGATGTGGGAGACTGGGTATTTTTGCGTCTACAACCATAAAAACAAATTTCCCTCAAGCAAGCTAAGAAGGATAATAAATTATCACTAAATTACTATAGTCCTTACAAGGTTTTACAAAATATTGGTACTATGACATACAAATTGGAGCTTCCTAATTCTTTGCGAGTGAATCTAGTTTTCCATGTTTCATGCTTAAAAAGGGTTATAGGGGACAAAATTCTAGTTTAAAAAATATTTCCAGAACTTGATGAGGAAGGAAAAACCATATTCGAACCTAAAGCAATCACGGAAACAAGAACTCGACAACTACGAAATCGATCAATTTCAGAGTATCTCATCAAATGGAAGAACTTACCCATTGAAGATTCTACATGGGAGGATGAGAATTTTATACAAAAGCACGTGGAGATACTGAAGCATTGAGTACAACACTTGTTTGAAGGAGAGGGGCATGTTAGGTCCCTATATTAATAGTGTAATCCCTTATTATGTTAGCGTAGCCCTTATTATTGTTATTGTTGTACCCCTGTAACCCCAATATTGTTATTATTGTGCCCTTAAATTATTATTGTTAGGTCAGCTAGGATTACATTATGGCCCCATGGACTCCTATATATAGAAGGAGGTTTTGGTCATTTGTATCATCGAAGAATTGTTCATTCATGTAATGTATTGGAGGTTTCCCTCTCGAAGTGGCTTATTTCTAAGGCGTTGATATCTCTTTTCTTCTATTTTTGGAGCTGGTTTCACAACACATAACTAGAAAAAATATCTTCAAATAGAAAATCTAAAACTACCTGCTCTATTGCTTTCACAATAGCCTCGGCTTCCACCACTTAGTTACATAGTCTACGTAGACCAAAATGTGAACCTTCTCATGTGAAGGTGGGTTAAAAGGACCAAAAAAATTGATAAACCACTTTTCAAAAGGTTCAAGGACTACCTAGGGCTACAATTCCATTTCATCTGATCGACCTGGCTGACCCATCCGTTGGCAACTGTCACATCCTCAGATGTAGTCTCGTGCATCCTGGAAGATAGAGGGCCGATAATATTCCATCTATAACACCTTCTTTCCCATCCTCTTGTTTGCAAAACTCCCTCTGCAACGACCATCATGAGTAGCCTTCAGTAATTCATAGATGTCACCCTCAGATACAGAACACTGAATTTGTTGATCAACCCCTGTATGGAAGAGATATCCTGCTTTCCAGGAGTATCAGACACTATGATGAATGATCTTTAGTTTTTCCCTGTGTGACAAATGATGAGGCACCTATCCTATAGCAAGATAGTTAGCAATATCTACATATCATGGAGGATTAGTAGAAATTGCAAAAAAATGTTCATCCAGAAAACTATCCTCTATGGGTGTGCCTTCGTCATTTATCCAATCTAGATAGAAAAACAACTATAGTATCCTTCCCTAGTTTTTCTACTATTGTAATATCAAATTATTGAATCAATAACAACCATCTTGTAATGCAACGAGGGGTGATAGGTTTATTCATCAAATACATGATTGCTATGTAGATGATTTAATATTTACTGGTAATGAGGTTTATCTCATTGGTGATTTTAAAGAAATCATTAAGAGTGAATTTGAAATGACTGATTTGGGTTTATTGAGATACTTCTTGGGCATAGAAGTAAAGAAAAATGAAAAGGGAATTTTTATTTCCCAAGCAAAATATGTTTCAGAAGTTTTGAAGAGATTTAACATGCAGCACAACAAAGAAACATTAACTCCAACTGTCATGGGGTTAAATTTAAGCAAGGAAGATTGGAGCAAGAATATCGATCTGACATTGTATAAGAGCATAGTTGGCAGCTTAATGTATTTGACTGCAACTACACTTGATATTATGTATGCTGTAAGTTTAATTTCTAGATTCATGGATGTTGGATCCCCATGATTTGTAGGATTGGAAAGAGCAACTCTCTAGGGAACCACATCAAACCACTTTGGAGTCCATAAACCTAGCCTTCCTGAACTCAAAGAGGGATCTCTCTATGTATGTCTTTGTAAATGATATATCTTTATGCTTTTGTTTTCTTATTTTATGATAGTTATGAAGTTCTTAGGACTCTTTGTTTGTTTGATTGGTTGACAGATTAATGGTGTGATTAATGCATGGAGTGTTTCAGTTGAATAAATAGACTGTGAGAAGAATTAATCCATTGGGCTATGGAGTCATAAAAGGATTTAATTGTTCATCACCTCTGCAAGGGTTTTCATAGGGAAAGCTAACTATATCAAGTGGATCTCTTTAGATTAGATGGAATATGAAGTGACAATAAGTTGTGAAAGCAGCAAAACTAAAGGTCAATTAAGAATCCTTTAATTCTACTTCAACAAGAAAAGACATTTTGGCAACTGTTTAAGAAAAATCAAAGGATAGGGAAAACCATAGACTTCTTTGGCCATGATTTAATAAGAAAACATTTAAGACAAAAATCCAGCAATCCTAGAATTACTTTCAGAAAAATAAAACATTTAAGATAATAGTCAGCATAAAAAAAGAGCAATTAAGAATTCCTTAATCAACTGAAAAGACATTTGGAGCTACAGTTTGAGACAAACCAAAGGATAGGACATACCATAGACTTCCTTGGCTAGACTCTATTACGTAAAATTGAAAGAAATTCCTTAAAGACAATATTTCAATCAAGACCAAGGGACGAGGAATACCATAGACTTCTTCGGTTGTACTATACTCAATCAATTTCAAGCCAACAAGCTAGGTGGAACTAAAGAGCAATTAAGAATTCTCTAATCAGACCTTGTAGAAGAAAACATTAAGATGAAAGAAAGTAAACAGAATTAAGGTGTTAGGGTGGCATACCTTAATCTAAATTTTATGTTCTTTTATAAGAGAAATAATGAACAATATGGAAAACAAAAGGGAAAACATTGACAAAGAAGGATAAGTTCACCATTAACATAATTCAACAATCTTTTGAACGTGCTTGTATTATTGATGTCCAAAATAGTTACATTACTGTAGTGCAAAAAATCTCTGCAACTTAGAGTTTTATCAAATCCATCGTAGCAGCTTATCAACTAGCTCAACAACCACCAATCAACCAACCCATAATAAACATTAAGCATACATGTAGTATTATCTGCAAAATGAGGAGTTGATCATAAGCTAGGGTTTCAAATTTGTGTGTATTATAGAGTTAATGTATTTTTGACCTTTCAGACCATGCAAGGCCTAAGGAAAAAATATATGTGACTGACTCACTGTAATAATAACTCCTATCTTAACTGTTGAGCTAATGTTTGAGATATTTTGACTTAAACATTTTTTCATTAACTTTTATAATAACTGCTGAGTAGCTAAGAAATATCTCTGAATATTTTAATAACTGTTGGTGTCTCTATTGAAATGTAACAGGTTGTAGGTGGCAACAAAATGTGTCCCTGAAGAAGTAAATGTTGTTTGTTTAGTCATTCAAACTTGTTTGTGTGTCAATATTCCTTTGAATTTATCCTTTAAACTTTATTTAGGCCATTTTAAACTTGGATTTGTCTTCACTGTCCACCTTACTATCTTCTCCTTAACTCTTCCTTTATCTCTAATTTGTGATTAACCATTTAATCCTTTGATATTTTACTCACTGATTGTGTTTCTTCATTTGATCTTACATATTTGTGTGCCACCATTATAAACCTCTTTGTTTTCTTTATCCTGCACTGTGGAGCAATCTTACTACTATTTGAGTGCTTAAATAACCATCAATGGTCATGATCCATTGATTGTTATGCTCGATCTTACGCTTCTAGTCCTTCTAATGAAACAAGATCCTCTGGATCATCACCGAGAGCACTTATTTAAACAATTTTGGACCTTTTGAATGCAATTATCGCCTTCTCACCTTAGCTACTTGCACATTTGAAAACAATTTATTAATTAAAACCTGCGTCATGGCTTTTCTACATTTTTTTGGGCTTATCGGACCTTTTGGAGGGTTGCAGAGGTGTTAATGGCAGATGAGGGCTTCATCGCAAAGCCATAGGCTTTGGATAATTCAAATCAGGCGGTGGTATCAGGTTTCAGTGGGAAGAAGAAAGGCGGTTTTCACGGGCGAGGGAGTTGGTTTTTGCGTGGAGCAATGGTGGTAAGAAAGTTCGGGCTGATGGACGCAATTCCATTGAGTGGGCGCTGCGTGGCGGTGGGTACAAACGGTAAAACCACATATTTCACAAATTTTGGAGTGGTTAACCCTTGGTTTGAGAGTGGTACGATATCAATCGTAGACCGTTGGATCTGGCGGAGGTGATCTAATGGTGGTTGGGGTTAGATGATGGAGTGCGCATGTACAAATGGTAGAGCCAAGATAGACATGTGGTGGGGTTTTATTATATGGGGAAAATGATTTATAAAGTGGGGTAGGGGGGTTAATAAATAAGTGGATGGGCTTATTATAATGGCAAGGGGTAGGGCCATATGATAGCAAGATATTATGGTAAAGAGGGAGGGCTAAAAACCTTTAGAGCAGGGGTTAACAAATTTAAAGCAGGGGGCTCTAAAATTTATAAAGGGTTGAGCTTTATTTAATTAAAAAAAAGTTTTAATATAAAAGATGCATCCCAAATATTTATCATTTTTTGATTTAAAACAATGTAAAAAGAAATTTTTACATTGTTTTAGTGGACATAAGGGAAAATGATGGAGGTGAGAGGGTTAAGTGGGAAAAATAGGGCTTTTGGTAGGGAAGCAAGTGAGGATGAGAGTCTTAAGCCCAAACATAAGTTTCTCAGAGTAGGAGGGCAATTTAGAGAAGGAAAAATGAGGTATAGTGAAAAAGGTTTCATGAAGATAATGAAGGCAGTGAGATTTCTGAAGATAGTTGATTGCCAAGAAATGTTATCTTCAACAGATTATAGAAAATTCATAGTCACCTAGTGATACTGTGAATGAAAGAGACTAACAGTGGCTCCATTTGGGGAGGGAAGCTCCTTTAGGATGTGTCAAGAACCTCAGAGTTCAAATCTCTGGAATTTTTAGACCAATGCCTTGTTTGCACTTGGCATATTTTCTTTCTACAATTCTTGGTTTGTTGTTTTTCTTTGAAATTGTGACCTTTAAAACATTAAAATCATGCTTTTATGCAACTCAATTCTACCTAGCCATCATAATTTCCTAGAATTTTTTCTTCATTTGGGTGAATTTAGACTGGAAAACCCTTGATATCATTTTTCTTTTTGAAAGAAAAAACTATCTACTTCTACCATTATATCATCCAAAGGCTTAGATTAAACTGATGCGCTCTTTTATTCTCTACCTAATCTACTTGTATGTCAAGATTAAATAGTTTGACATATTTTTATTATTTAATCTACCAACAGGAAATTTAAAGCATGCTCAAATCAAGATTAAACAGTCTAATTGTCATGAACTATGGCATTTTGGACAAGTTGCACATAGACAATTTTTTCCAAAAGTAAAAGTAAAACTAAGGGATATAATTTGGATTTTTTCATTCATCCCTTTCTTCCTTTCTTGGTTCATATTATGCTTGGGAACCAATATATTTTACATCTAAGCTACTCATAAGACAAGTTTAAACAGTTTGGAAAATCTTCATTTCTATCCTATCAACAAAAATTCAAAATTTTTTCAATTAGGATTAGACAGTATGATTGAACAAGACTTCTTTTTTCAAAAGTAGTGGCATTTGGACTTGCACACTTTCAGAAACATTCTTTTTGGTATGGAGCTTTACCTTGTCTTTTATCTGCCCTCTTTTCTTCTTTTCTTTCCTTATTTTTGTGTTTATTTCTCTAAGTTTTTATCTAGAAAATGTTATATACAACGAATAAAGCTTTAAACTGAGATTCTTATATATACTCCATACACTAGCTGATAAGGAGACATACCAATTAATTTTTTATTTTTAATTTGCCTGCCCATAGTGCATGTACTAGTTTGTTGTGCCATGAATTATTGTTCTCTTCCATCAAATTTTTAATGATGTTCACCAAAATTTTGTTTGAGGATTCAACCAGACCATTACCTTGAGGGTAATAAGCTTTAGAATGGCCTAATGTAATCTGATATTTGTAGCAAAAATCCACCATTTTCTTGGATCCGAAGGCAACAACATTGTTAGTAATGATTTTTCTAGGACAGTCAAATCTAGAGAGAATGTGTTTTTCAAGGAATTTTATAATTACTAAGTCTGTGGAAGTCGTGGAAGGAGTGGCCTCTATCCACTTTGTAAAGTAGTCAGTTTCAGTAACGATCCATTTGCTTTGGGCATAGGAGGCAAGATGGATTTCTCCAATGAAATCAAGGCCACATTGTTGAAACATAGATTCAAAATAAATTGGATGCAAAGGAAATGTCAACAATTTTCTTTTGCCCTAAAAGATTTGGAATTTATGGTAGGAAATTACCATTTTATGGATATCTTGAAAGAGGGGGGGTCAATAGTAACCAACTCTAAGGATTTTATTGATAGTAGTTTTCTAATAGAGGTGGCCTTCACATTATCCTTCATGAAAGTCATGCTTGATCTTATCTGCATCTTCTTCCGGAAAACATTTAAGAAATAAACCACTAGCATTTTTCCAATATAAAACTTTATCTAAAATGAAAAAAATTGTAGCCTTTAACTTTAAAAATCTAGCCTTTGTTTTGGAAAAACCAGGAGGAACATTAAGATTAAAAAGCACATATAATATATCAGCATACCAAGATGAATTTAGAAATTATTCTTCAATGGGCGCAGTTGCCAGCTCCTCTTGTTCATCTAATGCATTAATCATTTTAATGTCCAGTGCTTGAAAGTTTGTTTCATCCATGATTTTAGCCAATCCTTTCCCCTTTATTGGTTTAGTGGGCCTGATTTCTAGATCATATTCTAATATTACAACAATCCACATATTCTAATATTACAACAATCCACTTACCTCTTTTGCCATTAGGATCTTGTGTTAAGATGTCCTTTACCACTGTGTGAGGCACAAATGCAATGATGTGTGAGTGCATAATATATACTCTGAAATCTTTCAATGCCTTGATTAAGGAAAATAATGGTTTTTCCATTATGCTATATTTCAGAGGTGCATCTCTCAGTGCTTTGCTGAAAAATGCTATGGGGTGCTCTTGTCTAGTTATGTTCTTTTGCAGTAGGACATCAACAACTGTATGTTCTGATGCAAAGGAGAAGATGAATAAATCTTTGGTAAAATCAGGGCTGATCAAAATTAGTGTTTGCGTAAGTGCTTGTTTTACCATATAAAAATATTGATTTTCTTCTATGGTCCATTTGACTCGTATTTCTATTTTTAGCATGTTTGTGATGTTATTTCAGAGTTCTGCAAGGTTTGGTATGAAACTTCTCAAGAAATTTATCTTTCCAATGAAAGACTGCAACTCTTTGAGGTTTCTTGCATGACTGATTTGCAATATTCCCTTAATCCTTTTTGGGTCAATATTAATCCCTTATTCAGATATGATATTGCCTAACAGTCTCCCTTCTTGAAGTTCAAACAAGGTTTTCTTGGGATTTAAAGACAAACCATATTTTCTGCACTTTTGAAAGACCTTTCTTAAGTGAGCTAGGTGTTCTTCATCAGTTTTTCAGTAGACTGTGATGTCAACAAGGTATATCAAAATGAAGTAACCTATTTCTTATGAGAAAGCAATATCCATTTCTCTTTGAAAGGTGGCCCCAACATTCATCAACCCAAAAGGCATTTTAAGATACATGAAGGTGCCCCAGGGTGTAGTGAAATTTGTCTTGTGTTGATCATCTGGGTGTACCAACACCTAATTGTATCCCTAAAAACCATATAGAAAGATAATATTAGAGCATACTACCCTTTGTAAAATGTGATCCATTTTTGGTAAAGGGTAATTGTCTTTTAAGGAGGGTTTGTTTAAATTTTTGAAGTCTATGCATAGCCTATTTTCTCCTGTTTTATTCCTCACTGATCCCAAATTTGAAACCCATTTTGAGTATCTCAGTGGGACTATTATTCCTGCATCATACATTTTATTATTTCCTTCTCAACCAGTGGCAATTACACAAGGTTTATTCTGTGCAATTTATATTTAAAGGGTTTTTGGTTTTCTTTGACAGGGATCTTATGTTCGATTATCTCAGTATCATATGACTTTAAATATTCATAACTCCAAGAAAACACATCAGTAAATTCTTTGAACAACTCAATATATTTCTATTTTGTATGAGCTATCAGTGTTTTGGATAGTTTTATCATATTTTGTTCTTTCTTACTACCTATTGCACTCTTCTATTTCAACTTCAGTGGATTCCTTTTTTGGCTTCCTATCAACATCATTGAATTCAAATATTTCTTCTAGAGGAGCCAGTCCCTTTGGCAAATTATCATCTTTGGACTGTAGTACTTAAAAATCTTCTTTTCTGAGTCTGTACAAAGTTCTGTCTTAGGAGGGTGTTCTTTTTCTAATACATTTAGATCAGAATTATCAGGAGGTTATTCTTTGTAAGTGTGTTCCTCAGCAGAGTAGTCTTCTGCATGATCTGAGTTTGAATTTGGCATTTCAAACTCATTTATGGACTGCGGGAAATATTCTATCTATTTATCTCCTTCAAAAACTTGCCAATATTTTATATTGTCAGGGACTACTGATCTATGTTTGACTTGTACTGTGTATTGTTTGTTATGATAAGGTTTTTGACATGTACTAACTGCAAATGCTAGACCATTGGAAAAGATGTTTTGATCTAGAGAAAAATGTAAGATCATACTCTTTGAAGGTTTTGAAGAGGTCAAGGGTCTCATCCCTATATGCTTTTAATCTAGGATGCTTAGCTATGTATTCCCCCTTAATCTACCTAATGACTAGCTTTGAATCACCATGAAAAGAAATATTTTTGGTTCCTACTTTCTTGAGTAATTGTAGCCCTAGGAGGAGTGCCTCATATTCAGCTATGCTATTTGTGCATTGAAATTTTAGCTTGTATGAGTGACCTTCTACGTTATTGTTCTTTGTGTTGTGCACCCAAACACCTTCCCCTAAACCAATTTTGGCACAAGAACCATCCAAGCTCATGCTCCAAAGAGGTTCAAATTCAGATTCATAGTTATGTTGGTTATTGGGGCTGCCACCATGTTTGTCATTGTTCTGTTCTTTATGGTATTCACTATGTTTGTTGTTATATTCTGTTTGGGCCCATTTTTCTGACTATTCTCCCTCCTTTTCCTCTTCTTCTTCAGTTGTTTTCTCATTTTCTGTCACTTATTCATTAATGTTTTCGTCATTGTAAAGGATAAATGAATCAAGGTCTGTGTGAATGGAATAAAGGGGGGAGTTGTCTGTATTTTCTTGACTGTTGACCATGTATTTCATGTGGGTTTCCCTATATAATATTCTTGGTTGACTAAAGACACGTATGGTAGCATAGGTCATGTCCATTTGGAGGATGCCTTGGAGTTTAGCTCCCCATGATATTGAAAGGAGAATGCCATATTTAGGAGGAATATCAGCCACTATAATATCCATTACTAGGCTCTTGGCTGGTATTTGTGCTAGATTGACATAGAAATCTTTGATTAGGCCTAGACATTTAACTCTATTGGAATGAAAAGAGCATAAATCCTTGTATGGTCTAGTTATCTCAAGGACTATTCTTTC